>SJYC01063768.1:0-58489 GCA_006408675.1 Madoqua kirkii
GCTCTCGCGGGCTCCCGCAGCCCCCACGCGCGCGCGGGCGCGGGCCGGCGGCGGGGGCGGGGCGCGCGCGCGCCCGGGCGCGCTCCGGCGGCCGGCGGGGATTTCCAGCGCGCGAGAGGAAGTGCCTGCTAGAGGAGGGTGCGTGAGGGCGAGGGAGCGCGGCGCGGCGCGGCCGCCGCGTGCGCGAGCCGGGTTGCAGCCCAGCAGGGACTTTCCAGCCGGCGGCGGCGGCGGCCGCCGGCCCTTCCCCGCCCCCCGACATGGGGCTGCCCGGGGAGCAGGACGCTGCGGACCGCGGCGGAGGACGCGCTCGGCGCTGCTGAGCCGGCCGGGCGGCGCGGACGCGGGTAAGGGGCCTGGCGGGCGGCGGGCGGCTCCATCCGCGGCGACTCCATCCCGCGCCCTGGGCGGCGGGCGGCGGGCTGGCGCGGGGTCGGTCGGCGCGGGGCCGGGGCGGCGCAGGCCTGGCGCCCGGCGGCGAGTGCCCGGTGCGGCGCCGTCTCGCCCCCGCCCCAGCCCGCGCCCGCCCGCCCCCCGGACGCCTCAACTTCGGGAAACTTTGTCCTCCGGCCCGGCCCGGCCGAGGGCCCCGCGGGCCCGGGCTCCCGCAGCTTTTCAGGAAACGGGGCGCCGAGGCCGCTTGGAAACGTAACCCCCCCCCTTACCTTGGGGTGGCGAGAGATCAGCATCTCCGACGAGGCTGTGTGTTTTGCGGGGTGAGGAGCGGACCGTTTCGGGTGTCTCCATAGCCGAACGTGTTCACCCTGGGCTGGCTTTGGTTCTTTTTTTTTTTTTTTAAGCCATTATTTAAAAGTTTATACTGAGTCATTCCTCTGCAGATGAACCTCTGACTGATTCATAACCGAAGAGCTGCAGTGGCCTCGGAGGCAGGCGGGTACTGGGATCCAGTTTGGGGCGAAAGGCACACATTCCGCCTTCGGTTAATTGCTCACGCACACTTTGCCACGTTTCACCCCGTTGGGGGACGTCTATTTAATATTTAGGCCTTTAGAAAGAATCTCGTGGGGAAAAATATTCTTTACCTTTTTCTTGAAAACATAGCAACAAAATGGAAATCGATGGAGTATTGTGGACGTGCTTTGAAATCTAAGAAGCCTTCATATAATTGTCCGCTGAAGGAAGCAATTTTATTTCATGGTTTTCGTTTTAAGCTGTGAATTAGTTTTCAGAATGAGATGAGGGTGTGTGTGTGTGTGTGAGAGAGAGATTTATTCATTTATTTTTGTGGATTCATAAAGGCTGTGTTGAGCGTTGTTGCCGCTTGTTAATTTGCATTCACAGCATACAACTGAGGGGAGCCATAATTTTTATTTTTTTCTTAGTATTTGCTGGTAAAGCTTTTGGAAATGTTGTGTGTTCTGTAATCTTGCATTTGTCTATAAAACCTTATCTAAAGAAATGGCCGAGTGAACCATCAGTTGGTGCTAAAATCTTTTCCTGTCTTTCTAATCTTTGAAAATGGCCTGTTCAAAAGACTGCATCATGTGTAGGATGTCTGGCAAAATTGTGTACCTTCGTTTTTCAAATGAAAGGAAGTGTTTGCTTTTTCACTGTTGTGTGGTGACAGTATATACATACTGAAAATTAGTTCAAGACAAATTTTGTTGGCCAAAACAGAAATAAGCCTTATTAGTGTGAAAACCCTAAAATGCACAGGATTGGTAATCTGGTGAGTAGGTGTTCAGGACAGAAATCTTAACAGACCTAGGATGCCAGAACCACTAGTCAAAATCGGACCTTATCAGGGATGAGGTTTAAGATGTAAGGTGTCTCACCCAGACGCCATCTGCTCCAGCTGTCACAGTGCAGAAGCTGGGGAAGCAGCGAGCTGCCAGGGAGAATGCCAGCATTTTTTTTTTTTTTCCTAAGACGTTCATGTGAATTTTTCTGTGAGGGGGAAGAAAACCAGTTATTTTTCTTGGATGCTGTCCATTCATTTTGGAGTTAATAAGATGGCCTCACTCATTGTAAAGAAGGGTGTAAAGATCTTCCCCTGGAAACCAGCAGTCGCAGCTGGCCAGCGGTTTCTGTTAATACAATCAAAATATTCCCACTCTTGTTTGTGTTTTGAAGAGAGTCCTTAGTTTAACTGAAACATTTGAGCTCCTTCTAGCTGGTTTCCCCTGCGTTTGGGGTTTTGATTCCGTGAAGACCCCTATTAGAATCCTTTTAATTTTTCGCTGTGCAAAGTGGGAAGGACCTTGTTGGGGGGGGCGGGGTTGTCGAGATAGATATGCTAATACGCTGAAGGACAAGAATGATTTATCACTCTGTTGAAGTCCTTTTTGATGATGTTAAAGCTGTACTTTAAGAAAAACTGTCACTGTGGTGTTGCAAGTCTGGGCTAGCTCAAGCAAACAAAGGAAATTGCGTTAAATTTGCCCATCTCTGTTTTCTCATCTCTGTAGAGCAAGACTCTACAAACAGCAAGTGATCTAACCTATCAAATATTATGCAATAGCTGAGTTTCCTTATAATGGTCAGTTTAAGAATTGTTAACTTAGCAGAGGAGACCTCATATTGCCAGGGCCTCTGTGTCAATCCCATGGATTCCGGACCCCCTGCGTGCTTCTTTCCAAGTGTTCTGTGAGGAAGGAAAATTATTATTATTATTTTGCTGGTGGAGGAGAGTCATCATATTGACTTGAGATACAGAGAGAAACTGGGGAAAGAGCTCCAAAGTGAGAAAAGAAGGTGGCAAGGCCAGTGGTTTCGGAAGGTGACCAGAGAGAGGCAGCCGAGGCCTAAATGTGGAGATGATGCTCAGACCTGCTCTGGGCAGAGGGAATGGAGCCAGCGAGAGATGGCCGGACGCCTGCGGGCAGGAGGGCGCTCGAGAGGCGGATGGGGACAGGATGGCTTGTGCCATCGCAGCTGGCTTTGGGTCCACGGCTACTCATGGAGTAGGAGACAGTGCAGCTGTCAACAGAAAAAGAAAAAAATGTAAGAAAACATGATGTGTGCCCGGGTGAGGTCTGGTATTCACAGTTGAACAATGCGAAGTGGCTTTCTCACTTCAGAGGGCCTTCGTCGGCTGCGGTCTGCCCAACACAGTGAGGGCTGGGGGACTGACCACTCCAGGAACGAGAAGGTGAGGTTTTTGTCATCAAGCGTCAAAACCTCCTTTTGGGCCAGAATTGCTTGTCTCCCTGGCAGACTTGTTGGGGGTGAGGCTGGCAGGTGGTGAGATGTCATAAATGCAGGTGACTGTTGTAGGTTTCTGTCAACTCCAGCAATCACATGGAATCCCTTGCTGAGTATCTATATTCTGCAGGATAAGTAGATCATTGGCTGGAATGGGGGAGTCTTTTTCTCTTTGAATTTGATGTTCAGTGAATGTGCCTTGAGTTCTCATAACTCTCTGGTTCCAGTGCTGGGATGTGGGAGTTGCAGCACCTGCCTTTGAGAGCATGGTCTCAGCCCCTGTGCGTGGTGGAGGAAGATGCCGGAAACCAGTGTTGTTTGACCAAATAGCACCAAGACTGAAGCCTGTGCCGGAAGGGAGAGGGAAAATGAAGGTTTCACCGCCCTGCCTTCAGGAAGTTGGCCGCTCAGCTAGAGAGCTCAGTTCCACTAGAAAGAGGCAAGAAAAGTCCTACAGAGTAGACTCAAGTGGACGAGCGGGTCGTGCGGGGGACTGGAAGTACGGTGGAAGCTCAGGGAAGGGTGGACAGCTCCTGGCTGGCGGGGTAGTCAGGGAGGGCTTCTGGGAAGTGGGTGTTGAAACCCAGTGCCAAGAAGGCCGGTGCCGTGGGCCCACCCTGAGATTGGCAGGAAGAGGACTTCCCCCCGCCCCACTTAGTTTTGGGAAGATGGCATCTGGTGGTCTGTGGTCCTGTTTCTGCCAGTAGACACGGTCTTGGTGATGCTGGTCAGTGGGTTTCTGGTTGTAATGATTCCCATGCTGTCCCCTGGCCCCCGCCCGGCCCTTTGTGACCAAGAGGTCTGCCGTGCGGTGTGCCAGGTCTGTGGTGGGGGACGGAGCGGTGGTCCCTGACCTGGGCGGCCACACCTGGCTGTTCCTGCCATTTCTCACTGTAGGTGGAAAGTCTCAAAAGGTGGTGGGGAGGGGAGTAAGTGTAAGAACGCCCCTTCCCCAGGGGACACCCCCAAACCTACTGCTCTGTCATCCATGCTGAAATAACCTAAATGTCTTCAGTTCTCAAGAAATAAAAAATCTCCCTCTAAGTTCAGTTCATGGCTTACTGTTTTATAAGGTTTCCTCCATGCCGATGCCTAACTCCAGGGGTGTTTTTATGTTTGTTCTGGCTGCAGGGCACTGCTTGTGGGATTGTAGTTTCCCATCTTGGGATTGAACCTGGGCCCTAGGCAGTGAAAGTGCAGAGTCCTAACCACTGGACCCTCAAGGAATTCCTGACTCCATGTGTTTTCTTTTTTAATGGAGGTTACTTGGTAACTTCTCATGAGGCCATTTTACCAAGGAAGGTATCATGCCTGCTGTTCTGATATCCTAATTTCTTTTCCAATTAAAATACCCATTCTGTGGCAAAAACCATAAGCATATTTATTGGGAACTTGGTTTCTTTGAGTGGAGACAAAAGCTAAATTCATTAATCGATTGGGATAATGTAATCTTTAGGATGACAGTAGCATCAAAAATGCTAAAACATTAAGTTTCCAGGAGTCAGAATTGTAGTGAAGGTTTTCCGTGGCTGGCTGTCCCCTGGAAGGTTAGCGTCCGGTAGGAGGTGTGCATACCCTTGAGGTAGTGGGGTGCTGGTTAGACACCCCCAGGGCCTGGCACACGGTCGACTGCCGCTCCGTCAGTGTCTGTGTCAGGAGTCTCAAGTTCGGGAAGGAAGAGGGATGTGACAGATGCTCGCCTCGTGGCTCCGTGTGGTTTGGCATATGTGTGTGCAGGTGGGGACACCCTGTGGCCACGTCTCTGGACCGTGCCCCAGTTCTGACAGCGCTTGGCTCCCAGGTTTGTTGTGTGAGGAGGCTTGTAAGACGGGGGCCTTCATCCAGCATCTTAACTTCCCTGCGTGCTTTGAATGACTTGAGGAAACGCAAGGAAATCTGTTCTCCTGAGCCCTGCCTTGCCCAGTAATGCCCGGGAGTCACAACTTTATCCTGGAAATTAAATTCTGTCCTTTTTGGATTAATATAGCCTGGTGTTTGAAATGTTATTATGGGGTAAATTAAGTGTTCTGGTTTCAGAAGGCTTCTATTTGTGGGAAAGGCATGATTTTAGTTCAGTATGTCTCAAACCCTTGATAGGAGTCCAAACCCATTAAGTTTTATCTTAAAATTTAATAGGAATTTTACACTGTACTCAGTAATATGTCTGTTTTTTTTTTTTCTTTTACTGTAAACACACGTTGCCCCCTTCAGTTGTTGAGTGCATTGGATTCTCCAGAAGATGCGTTGTGTCCATCCTTGGCTCCCCCAGGGTTGGTGAGGGGTCCGCTGGCATTCCTACCACGTGTCCTGGGGGCCATCCACCTTCTGGCTTGAGAAGTGTGGGCATGGTGGGGGCACCAGCTTTAAAGAGCGGAATCCGAGTCCTGCCCTTTCATACACCAGCAGAGCCTCCCAGAGTGGCTGCTGGGCCTGTCTGAATCAGCGTCTCCGTCTGTAAAATGGGACGGACAGCAGCAGGCACGGACTTGCTTCTTATGAAAGAAATGAGCGAGAGAACCTTCTGCTGATGCTGATTTTTGTAGCAATGGAGGACTTCAAGAGCTAATAATAGAGGAAGAGGGTTGAGAATGCCTCAACCCTCAACTAAGCATCAGATGGACGGGAGAGATGTCCGAGAGAAGTTCTCTCCTTTTACACGGGAGGCAGCTGGCTGAGTGTTGGGTGAGGAGGGCTCCCAAGTCAGTCCATTGTCTGGCAGAGTAGAGGTGTTGTTTTTTTTTTCCCCTTGCCCCCTGCAGTCTTCATTTCCCCAGGATTGGCCCCAGGGAAGCTGCTTGGCCTCTATCCAATTTGGGATAATTGAAAATTAGTCAACTCACATTTTTGGGGAGAACTTACCCAGGAGCTAGGCTAGTTTGCTGGCGCTAAAAAGTGAAGTAAGGCTGTGTGAGCACTGCCCTCAAGGAGCTTCTGTGAGATGAGTAAGCCGGGGGAGTGGTGGGCACCCCCGGAGGGGTGGGAAGCTGCTTGGCCTCTATCCAATTTGGGATAATTGAAAATTAGTCAACTCACATTTTTGGGGAGAACTTACCCAGGAGCTAGGCTAGTTTGCTGGCGCTAAAAAGTGAAGTAAGGCTGTGTGAGCACTGCCCTCAAGGAGCTTCTGTGAGATGAGTAAGCCGGGGGAGTGGTGGGCACCGCCGGAGGGGCAGAGGCCTTGTGGGAGCCGGGGTGCCGGGCGCAGAGGTGTTTTCCGGGGACGAGACAGAGCGAGAGGGGCGGGCCTGAGAGCCCGCGGGGCTCTCTGTGGCTGCCGATCGGGGTGCCGGCCTCAGAAGGAAACGGGCTGCCTTTGGGCGCTGCCTTTGTGCCAGCCTGGCTCTGGAGAGAAGACTTGTCCCCATTTTACAGATGGGGAAAAGGAAGAGCCTCAGGCCTGCTGGCCTCCAGAGTCAGTGTTTTCACCACTCTGCTCTGTGGCCAGTTTAGGCTGAATTTGCAATCCGTTTTTAGATCTTGTTCTTATTCTAGACTTTTTAGTTTTGCTTTCAGATTCTAGATGTTTGACATGGTGTGTTTTTCCAGCACACGCTTTTCACACGGCCCTTCCTCTGCTCCAGCGTCCGTTCTGCTTGTATGGACCTCTTTTCCTGCTGGTGCTCCATCCCTTCTCTCTGTTTCATTTTCCTACAGCAGCTACCCTGCGTTGCACGTCCTTTTAACAAGATCAGTGAAGGCATTCTTTGCTCTGTGGTTCTTGCCGAGGAGCGGTCCCAAACTTGATTTACTAATGTGTTTTCTTTCCCCTTTCTCTCTTAATTTACATTTAAACCGGTAGTCTAGTAATAATGATAGTATGTAGTCATTATGTCTTTACAGGGTTTTACAAATACTAGCTTGTTAGTGGTGAACAAGTCCCAGAGGCCTGGTCACTCTAGAGAGAGCTGGTTACAGCCCAACATGGACAGATTCCACCCATTCATGTGGAATTTAATTATAACTGCCGGTTGCTTATGGGAATATGAGTTAAAGACAAAGAAACCTCCACAGTTAGCAAGGAAATGATGTCACTGGTATTTTACGTGGCTCTTCTTCTGGAACCACTGTACAGTTTTGAACATGAAGCTGGTGATGCCTGGACTGAGGGGTGGGGCATGCTTCGTAGCCATCCATACCTGCCAGGGGGAGGGCTGAGTACTTGGGGTCACAGCTGGACCCTGAGGTCTCAAGGTCACGTTCCTCAAGCGACAGAGAGTAGATCTTCTTTGTCCTCACGCCAGGTTAGAGGCAGTGGGGTTAAGGCAGTGTGTGGGAGAGATAGCAAAGGCCTCATGTTTCTGGGGAAGACTGCCCTGCCTTCTCCAGCTTGAGGAATGTTCTGGTGTATCTGGGATGGATCTCTAGTGTTTGCGATGACAAGCTTCTTAAGGACAAGGCTGCTTCATCGTATTTTCCCAGTCTGGCCCAAAATGTTCTTGGGCCATCTCAAATGGGATGAATTTCCGTGTGGAAGGAGTTTGGGTCTGAAGTCAGACCCAGTTTGAATTCTGGTCCTCTCTTTAGGTCACTGTGATAGTAAGTTATCCATCCTTTCTGAACCCCAATTTCCTCGTCTGTGGAGGGGTGATTGTGAGGACTGAAGTGAGAGTGTGAGTGGATGTGGGGCCTCGCAGTCTGCTTCATCGTATTTTCCCAGTCTGGCCCAAAATGTTCTTGGGCCATCTCAAATGGGATGAATTTCCGTGTGGAAGGAGTTTGGGTCTGAAGTCAGACCCAGTTTGAATTCTGGTCCTCTCTTTAGGTCACTGTGATAGTAAGTTATCCATCCTTTCTGAACCCCAATTTCCTCGTCTGTGGAGGGGTAATTGTGAGGACTGAAGTGAGAGTGTGAGTGGGTGTGGGGCCTCGCAGGTCGTGAGCAGCAGTTCCTTTCCTGTGTGGGTTCCGGAGGGGAGAGCGTGCTTGCTGACAGGGGGGCAGTAGCTGTCTTGGGAGTGAGCCTGGCACTGGGAGGCAGGGAGGCAGCTCCGTAGTGCACTGTAGAGAATTGTGTTTAACAGGGAATAAAATGTCTGGAAACTAAAGATCACTGTTTGCACAGAAAGGAATGTCTGTCGATAGGCCCTCCCTTTTTAAGCAGTTTTTACATATGATTTTTTGATAAGTTTAAAACTATATTTTAGTACATTATTTTCTTCCGTTATTTAGCATAATAATGTGAAACTTGTTCTGGTCTCTGTTCAGATGTCGCCTCTTCTAGGTTTTCCCTCAAAACCCTAGTTAAGACGGCCCTTGCTTTCACTCTCTAGTCACTTACCTTGCATTCTTAATTTTTGTCCATCATCTTAACCCATTTCCTAGAAGAGTGCCTGGAGTATGTTAGATACTCAGGTGTTTGTATGAGTTGATCAGTGGTTCAACCAGATTTCCTTTTATTGAGGCAAAATCTGCATAACATTCAGTCAGCTGTTCGAGGTGTGCCGCTCAGCGGTGTGTAGCGCGGTCACAGTCTTACGCGACCACGGCGCTTGCTCCAGTTTCAGAACTTTTCTCTCACGCTGTGAAACATTCTGTACTCATAAGTAATCATTCCCTATCCCGCCTTTCCTTCTGACCTTAAGAGCCTCTAATCTACTTTCTGTGGCTATAGATTTGCTTGTTATAAAAGGATCATACAGCCCCTGACCTTTTGTGTCCTTTTTCGTGTAGCATAATGTTTTGGGGATACGTCCATGGTGTAGTATGTGTCAGCATTTTGTTCCTTTTTTGTGGTTGAATAGTATTCCATTTATGTATGTGTCAGTTTATTTATCCATTTGTCTACTGCTGGATGTTTGGGCTTTTACTTTTTGGCTATTACGAGTTATATATATATATATATATATATATATATACATACACATATATGTTTCTGTGTAGACATAGCATTTTCATTTCTCTTGCGTAATATACCCAGGAGTGGAATTGCTGGGTCATGTGGTCATTCTGTTAACTTGTCCCCACCTGCAATGTACTAGGGTTCCAATTTCTGCACATCTTTGTCAACATTTGCCTTTTTTTTTTTTTGGATTAAAGCTATTTTAGTGGGTGTAAAATGGTATCTCATGATGGTTATGTATTTCCTTAATGACCAATGTATATCTGTTTTGAAACAACATGCCTTCAGATCCTTTGCCTATGTTTTGACTGAGTTGTCTCTTTTGTTCTTGAGTTGTAGGAGTTCTTTGTATGTTTCGGGTATTTAACTCTAAATGGTTTTATGATTGACAGATATTTTTCCTGCTCTGTTGGTTGTTCTTTCACATTCTTGATAATGTCCTTTGATGCACAGAAGTTTTTAATTTTGATGAATTCCACTTTACTTTGTTGTTGTTTTTCCTTTTGCTTTTGGTATCAAACCTGAAAATCCATTGCCAAATCTGAGGTCATGAAGATTTACCCATATGTTTTATAGTTTCAATTCTTCCCTTTAGACCTTTGGTCCATTTTGAGTTAATTTTTATAAATGATGTAGGGTTCCCATTCATCTTTTGCACTTGATTATCCAGTTGTCCCACCACCACTTATTGAAGAGACTGCTCTTTCCCCGTTGGACGGTCTTGGCACCGGTACTGGAGATGAGTCAGCACATGTGCTCACATCTATGTCTGGGCTCTCGGTTCTGTCCCGTTGGTCTGTATGTCTGTCCTTATGCCAGCAGCATACCATTTTGATTATCTTAGCTTTTTGAAGAGTTTTGAAGTAGTAAGTTTGAAGAGTGTGAGTCTTCCAACTTTATTTTTCTTTTTCAATAATTGCTTGGCTACTTGGCACCATTCATAGCTCCATATTAATTTGAGGATCAGTTTTTCTTTTTCTTCAAAAAGGTCATTGGAATTTTGACAGGGATTGCATTAAATCTGCTTTGGGGAATTGCCGTATAGTACTGAGTCTTCCAGTTCATGACCGTGAGATGTTTTTAATTTGTTTCAGTAAGATTTTATAGTTTCAGTATATAAATTTTTTACTTCCTTGGTTAAATTTATACCTGGGTATTGTATTCTTTTGGATGTTATTATAAATGGAATTGTTTTTTTAATTTTGTTTTTGAATTGTGCTGGTTTATAAAAACACAACTGATTTTTGTGTGTTGATAATATACCCTTCAACCTTGCTAAATTTAAGTATTATTACCTCTTTTTTTGGTGGATTCCATGGGATTTTCTACATATATAGTGATGTCACTGGCAAATAGAGATACTTTGTTTCTTTCTTTGCAGTGTTGGTTCCTGTTATTTCTTTTTCTTGTCTCATTACTCTGGCTGGGCCTGCTCCTGCAGTTTGAATAGCAGGGATGAAAGCAGATGTCCTTGTCTTGTTCCTGATCTTAGGGAAAAACTCTTCAGTGTGATCATGAAGTTATATGTGGCTTAAAAAAAAATAAGCACCCTTTGTCATGTTAAGGAAGTTGCCCTAGAGTCCTAGCATACTGATTATTTTGCGGTGAAAGGTGGTTGAATTTTGTCAGATGCTCTCTCTGGGTCTGGCTTTCCCTCCTTCCTTCTGTTAATGTGGTATGCTTCCTTAGTTGTGATTTTTGTGTGCTGAACCTCCCTTGCCTTCCTGAGCTATGTCTCACTTTGTCATGGTGCGTAATCCTCTTAGCGTGTTGTTGGACTTGGTTTGCTGCTGTTCTGTTGAGGATTTTCTCATCTGTGTTTATGTAGAATGTTGGTCCTCCGTTTTCTTCATCTGTATCTTTGGCTTTGGTATCAAGGTATCAGCTGCACTGTGACTGTACATTGAGTTTCTTCAGAATTTTGAAACCTGGCCTCAGTATGTGTAGAAACTTTGAGGAGGGTTTTGAAGCAGACAGGAAAGCCCTCTGATAATGATCATGCTGTGTGCCTCCCTGCTTTCCAACGCAAGGCTTCCCCAGGAGCTAACAGCTAGCAAAATCCTGACGTTACCACCTTAACTCAGTGTCAGCCCTGGAGAGTGGAAGAAGGGGCTCTATTCCTGATGCCAGCTCCAGGGCTTCTGTTATTTCCTGAAAGAAACACAGATTGTTCTAGATCATGACTGTTGAGTAACAAACCATCCTAAGCATCTGTGACCTAAAACAGTAATTTGTTGTTGTTACTGGGTAGTATGGCTCTGTGGGTTGGTCAGGCAGGGCTTAGCTGGGTGGCCCTTCTGCTCTGTGTGGCATTAACTGAAGCCGCTCACTGGTACCTATCTGGTCACCGGTCTGGTCTTGAGGGTCCAGAATGGCAGTGCTCACAATGTGTGGATGGTTAAAAGGCCAGGCTTAGTGGCTCCTCACTTTCCACGTAGTGTCGGGGCCTCGTCAGGTGACCTCTCTACTTGGGTGGTTGGACTTCTTACATGGCACCCAGAGACTCCTAGAGCCATTGCTGTGAGGAAATGGAGTGGACAGACAGGTGTAGTGTTTCTCTTGTTGCGTCTGTTAGTTGAAGAACCCACAGCTTACTCCTCGGTAAAGGAGAGGGGACACAGCCTGCCTGTTGTTGAGAGGAGTGGCAGGCAGCTTGTTCCTTCTTTAATCCATTACCTGTGTGGTGCTTAGATTCCATGGTGCTGGCAACAATGTCCATATTGTGTATACTGTCTAAGAGAGGCTGCTGTGGGCTAAAACGGGAATGCCAGCGGTTGCGTGTCACCCTCTTTGGTGAGAAAATGCATTCTGTGTTCTAAACCAAGAATTCACGAATGGGCACACCTGTTCATAAAATGGTAATTGCCTATATGAAATGTGTGACTTATGTTTAATCGGGCGTCCTTGATCATATCTTGTCAGAGGTTTCTCAGGTATAATTTTGGGTCTATGAAATTTCCCTCCTATCAGTTTATTTTAAAAGGTATTTAAAAACTTCACTTTCATTTTGAAGAGGATTACAATTCTCTGTTCTTAAAACAAAATTTCATCAAGAATGTATTAGTAAGCTTATATCCCAAATTTCCTTTTCTTCACTCTAGATCATTCTAGTAGGGGTTTGTTAGAATAAAATTAGGGCTTGACAGCATGTGCAGAGGTGCGTCTGCATTGGTTCTAACTAGAAATCTCATTTTCTCTAAATCTGCCTTCTCTACCTATCTCCACAGATGATTGCCACACTGTTTGAGTGGGAGCAAATGTGATGAGGTCAGAGAGGATGGAGGAAGTGGATTTAAATCATGAAACAAGGAATTTGCATCTTTGGTTCCAGTGAAGCCACCAAATATCGAGATAATAGGGGTGCAGAGGGGTGGAGCTGTGGCTCACGTGTGCCCTCTGCTCGTGCCCGCACAGAGCCCTGCCTGCCCAGCGCTGCCATGGCAGTGCCCTGGGCCAGGGGCAGTGCCACAGAGCCGTCCAGGTTCGTGTTTCCCAAGCGTGGCTTACCTGTGTTCCCAAATACCCATCACTCTTAGGCATCTAACCTTTGCCCAAAGTAGTGTGAGTGTACCTTTGTGTGGTGGGCACACTGGAGTGACTAATGCATGGAATTTCAGGGAGTCCTGGGAGATACTGGATGCCTCCCGTTGGGCCTGATGTAAAAACCTCTGGTCTAGATGATCTGAGACCTCTTATAGTAAAGTTTTATGTAAATATATTTGTGTTTGCTCAGTTGTGTCCAATTCTTTGTGACTCCTCTAGACCTTAGCCCGCCAGACTCCTTTGTCTATGGAATTTTCCAGGCAAGAACACTGGAGTAGCCATTTCCTGCTGCAGGAGATCTTCCCAACCCAGAGATCAAGTTCTCCTCTCTGTCTCTCTTGCATTGGCAGGCAGATTCTCTACCACCACCGCCACCGGGAAGCCCATAAATACATACACATGTACATATATGTGCACACACACACTACATGCACACACACACATTACATGCACACACACACACACACGCATATACAGGTACCCATATTATACACACATACACATGCCCACCCGCACATTCATATCCATCAGACTCCTCTGTCCATGGAGAATTCTCCAGACAAGAATTCTGGAGTGGGTAAACATTCCCTTCTCCAGAGAGTCATCCTGACCCAGGGTCTGATCTCCTGCATTGCAGGCAGATTCTTTACTCTCTGAGTCACCAAGGAAGCCCTCTCCCCCACCATATATATATATAATCTTCTGGCTGTGAGCTTCCCATTCTTTATTCTTTTATGAATTCCAGAAGTCTTCTGGCCGTGGCCTTCTCATCAGGAGGAGAGTAGTTGCTCTCTGCACCTTTGGGGGGATGGTTCTTTCGATACTACTTACTTTTTTCCTTCCTTATTACCTGTAGGAGTCTGTACCAGAATGCGGTGACTCTGTGACTGAAGGGTGACGGGACGAGCGGGCTGGGAAGATGAGGGGTCAGGAGAGCAGTGGCCTTCACGGAGAAAGGCAGGGCTCTGGAAGCTCTGACGTTGTGTTCTTCTAAGTGTAACAGTGCAGACGTAAAAGTTTCTCAGTTTCATGAAGTGATGGGGAGCGTGGGGACCGCCTGTTGGTGAGCCAGGGTCTGGAGAGGTGGGGTTCGGGGGATAGGGGACTCCCAGCAGTTGAAGCCCTGCTGCGGGGCGACAGGATCCCGGCAGGCGTCGGGACCGTGCTCGAGACCCCCAGTCCTTGCGGCCTCCAGCAACTTACATTCACCCTTTGCAACCTCTGTTTTCTTTCGTGCTAGACAGGAGTAGTGGTGAGCGGAGTGGTTACTGTGATAATGGGATAGTAAGCCGTAAAAAAGGAGCTCACCAGAGAAAGGCGCTACGGAACTTAAGGCTGGAGGAGCCGAGCCTGCAAGTTTCAGCCCAGGAGACAGCAGAGGAGGCGTCCGGCAGACACTCGCTGTTCGAGCCCGTGTTTATCTGCTGGCTGCTCGGTCAGTTTCAGTGCTGTGTGTTTGAAGAGTATAAGGGAAAACATGTAAATATGAACATTGACCAGAGTTTGTTTAGCTCAGCAAACTTTTTAAAAGGAATTTTACTGAAGTATAGTTAGTTTACAGTGACATAGTAGTTTCAGGTATATAGCAGTGATTCAGTTATTCATATATGCATAAACATTTTCCCTCATAGGTTATATAAAATATTGAGTATGGTCCCCTGTGCTGGCCTCTGTTG
Source organism: Madoqua kirkii (assembly GCA_006408675.1). Lineage (NCBI taxonomy): Eukaryota > Metazoa > Chordata > Mammalia > Artiodactyla > Bovidae > Madoqua > Madoqua kirkii. The sequence goes on from SJYC01063768.1 coordinate 14,224, forward strand.
TCTGTCTGTTTCATATATACTGGTTATATACTGTGTTATGTGTTAACCCTCTCTCACCCTTTCCCCTTTGGAAACCATACATTTGTTTTCTATGTCTGTTGGTCTGTTTCTGTTTTGTAAATAAGTTAATTGGTGTTTTTTAAGATTCTGCAGATAAGTGATATTACATGATATTTGTCTTTTCTCTGTACTGCTTGCTTTGCTTAGTGTGATAACACCTGGGTCCATCCGTGTTGCTGCAGATGGCACTGCATTCTTTTTCTGTGGCTGAGTAGTGTGCCGCTGCTCGGTACACACACACACCGTGATTCCTCATCCACTCCTCTGCTGATGGACACTTAGGCGGCTTCCACGCCTCGGGTGTTGCGAGCAGTGCCGCTGTGAACCCTGGCGTGCGTGCATGCGTGCGTGCGTCTTTTTGGATTACAGTTTCCTCCAGGTATATGCCCAGAAATGGGATTGCAGGATCAGATGGCAGCTCTTACTTTTAGTTTTGAAGGACCCTCCATACTGTTCTCTGGACTTCCCTGATAGCTCAGCTGGTAAAGAATCCTCCTGTAGTGTGGCAGACCTGGGTTCATTCCCTGGGTTGGGAAGGTCTCCTGGAGAAGGGAAAGGCTCCCCACTCCAGGGTTCTGGCCTGGAGAATCCCAGGGATGGCACAGTCCATGGCGCTGCAAGAGTTGCACACGGCTGAGCCGCTGCCGCTCTCCATGCTGTTCTCCGTAGTGGCTGCAGCAGTTCACATCTCCACTAGTAGCGCAGGGGGCTCCTTTTTCCCCATTGCTTTTGGTGATGGCCATTCTGACCGATGCGTGGCTTGGTCTGCATTTCTCTAATAACTAGCGATGTTGAGCGCTTTTCATGCGCCTGTTTTCCATCTGCATATCTGCGGAGAAATGTCTAGGTCTTCTGCCCATTCTTGGAAGATCCCCTGGAGAAGGAGATGGCAATCCACTCCAGCACTCTTGCCTGGAAAATCCCGTGGACAGAGGAGCCTGATAGGCTACAGTCCATGGGGTCACAGAGAGTCGGACACGGCTGAGCGACGCCACTTTCACTTTCGCTTTTCTGCCCGTTCTTAGATTGAGTTGTTTTTATTTTTTATATTGAGTTGTTTGAGCTATTTGTGTATTTTAGAAATTAGTCCCTGTTGCTCACGTTGTTTGCAAATATTTTCTCCCAGCCTGTAGGTTGTCTTTTTGTTTTGTTTATGGTTTCCTTTGCTGTGCAAAAGCTTTTAAATTTAATTAGGTCCCATGTTTTGGTTTGTTTTATTTTCATTACTCTAGGAGATGGATCTGAAAAGATATTGCTGCAATTTATGTCCGAGAGTGTTCGGTCTATGTTTTCCTGTAGGAGTTTTATAGTATCTGGTCTTATATTTAGGTCTTCAGTCCATTCTTAAAAGACTTTTCCTGTTTTTTTAAATTTATTTTATTTATGTCTGTGCTGTGCACGGCTGTCTTCAGCTGCAGTGAGCGGAGGTGCTCCCGGTGCGGTGCCCAGGTTCTCGTGGTGGCTTCTTGTTGCAGCGCACGGGCTCTGGAGCACACGGCTTCAGTAGTTGGTAGTGTCTGAGCTCGGTTGTTGCACCACACTCGCCCTGGAGTGCAGGCTCAGTAGCTGCGAGGCATGGGCCTGGCTGCCCCCCGGTGTGTGGGATCTTCTCGAACCAGGGATCAAACCCGTGTCCCCTGCGCTGGCAGGCAGATTTTAAACCATGGGACCCCCAGGAAAGTCTGATCTTTAACCCATTTTGAGTCTATTTTTGCAGGTGATGTTAGAGGATGTTCTGATTTCATTCTTTTACACATTTCTGTCTCGTTTTCCCAGCACCCCTTGTTGAAGAGACTGTCTTTTCTCCAGTGTACAGTCCTTCCCTCCTTTGTTGTAGATTAATTGACTGCAAGTGCATAGGTTTATTTCTGGGATGTCTGTCCTGTCTCACTGATCTATGTTTCTTTTGGTACAGTACTGTTTTGAGTATTGTAGCTTTGTAGTATAATCTGAAGTTAGGGAGGCTGATTCTTCCAGCTCCCTTTTTCTTTCTCAGGATGCCTTTGGCTATTCAGGGTCTTTCAAAATTTTTTCTTTCTTTTTTTTTGGTTCTAGTTCTGTGAAAAATGCCATTGGTAATTTGATTGTGTTGGCTCTCTAGATTGCTTCCAGTGGTATAGGCATTTTAACCATATTCACTCTTCTGAGAACACAGTATATCTTTCCGTCTATTTGTATCATCTCCAGTTTCTTTCATCAGTGTCTTACAGTTGTCATAGTACAGATCTTTTGCCTCCTTAGTTCCCCCCGCCCCAGGCATTTTATTCTTTTTGATGCCATGGTAAATGGGGTTGTTTCCTTAATTTCTCTTCTGATTAGTATATAAGAAATGCAGTTGATTTATGTATATTGATTTTGTACACTGCAACTGTACTGAATTCATTCATGAACTCTGATAGTTTTTGGTGGTGTCTTTAGGATTTTCTGTGTATAGTATAGTGTTATATGCAAAGAGTGAGTTTTGCGTCTTCTTTTCCAACTGGAATTCCTTTCATTTCCATTTCTTCTCTGACTGCTTTCTCCAGGACTTCCAAAACTCTGTTGAATAGAAGTGGTGAGAGTGGGCATCCCTGTTTTGTTCCCGATCTTAGAGGAAATGCTACCAGCCTTTCACCACTGAGTACGATATTAACTGTGGTTTCGTCATATATGGTCTTTATTATGTTGAGGTATGTTCCCCCTCTGCTTGCTTTCTGGAGTCGGCAAACTTTTATGAAGCACTTCATGAATGCCAGTCATGCTGATAGGGGTGTGTGTGTAAGTGTATGTGTGTGTATGTTTGTGTAAATAACTGAGACACTCTTGTTCTTGAGAAACTCAGACTGGTTATTTCAACCTGGGACATTATACTTTGTGAAAGAGGCATGTGTTAGCTCAGGCTGTCCTAACACAGTATCATAAATCCTGTGGCCTAAGCAACGGGAGCTTATTTCTCGCGGTTCTGGAGGCCGGAGGTCCACAGTGAAGCTGCCCACTGGTTCCGTCTCCAGGTGAAGTTTCTGTTTCGGGCATGCAGGTGTGTCCCCTTTTGAGTGTGTCCTGCATGGTGGGGAGACAGGAAGCAGGCTCTCTGGTATCTTCTCTTACTGGGCCCCAAATTGTTTCCCAGAAGCCCATCTCCAAATGCTGTCACACTAGGCATTAGAATTGTTATTTAGTTGCTTAGTCGTGTCTGACTCTCTGTGACCCCATGGACTGCAGCACGCCAGGCTTCCCTGTCCTTCACCATCTCCCAGAGCTTGCTCAAACTCACGTCCATCAAGTCGGTGATGCCATCCAACCATCTCATCCTCTGGTGCCCCCTTCTCCTCCTGCCCTCAGTCTTCCCCAGCATCAGGGTCTTTTCCATTGAGTCAGCTCTTTGCATCAGGTGGCCAAAGGATTAGAGCTTCAGCTTCAGCATCAATCCTTCCAATGAGTATTGAGGATCAATTTCTTTTAGGATTGGAGTTTTCCTTTAGGGGTTAGAGTTGCAACATATCAATTTTGAGGGGGCAAAATTCAGTCCATAGCCTTCTCTTCTGGACCCCCCAATTCATGTTTCCTGACATGTAAAACATATTCATTCCATCCCAACAACCACAAAAACCTTAAGCTTGGAAGTCTAAAGTCCAAGGTCTCACATATTGGATTAATCACAAAGTTTGTTCAAGTTGTTAGATGGTATGGAAAAACCTGAATGAATTTTGTGTTCAGTCTGATAGATATCCTCTAAAAAACATGTGAGTGAGATGGGAGGTGTGGTCCATCTTGAGCAGAATTCCTCTCTACCTGTGAACCCAGCGGAGAAGGCAACGGCACCCCACTCCAGTACTCTTGCCTGGAAAATCCCATGGATGGAGGAGCCTGCTGGGCTACCGTCCACGGGGTCGCTAAGAGTCGGACACGACTGAGCAACTTCACTTTCACTTATCACTTTCATGCGTTGGAGAAGGAAATGGCACCCCACTCCAGTGTTCCTGCCTGGAGAATCCCAGGGGTGGCGGAGCCTGGTGGGCTGCTGTCTGTGGGGTCGCACAGAGTCGGACACGCCTGAAGCGCCTCAGCAGCAGCAGCAGCAGCAGTGAACCCAGACGGGTTGTGTGCTTCCAGCATACAGTGTTGGGACAGGCGCCCCAGCATTCGCCTTTGAGAGGCGAGGATGAGGGGAGAAGGAGTAGTCACAGCCCCGGGCGTGTCCGCAGAGTCGCGTGGCAGATTCGTTTGCCTGACACTCGAGGGTCACCCTCTCTGGTTTGGCCTCCTGGGTCGCTGGTGTGGGGGTCGTGCTGGGCAGCTGCCGCAGCCTGTTGAAACGCAGGTGATGGCCACCCTTCTCTGAGACCGAGGCGGCGGCCCTGGTGCTGTCCTGTGTGGCCCCAAAAGCCGTGCAACAGAAACAAAAGGGGGTGAAGGACGGGATGGGTCCCTAAGTTAGGGATCAGCACGGGATTCTTGCTTTGTTTCTACGAGGACTTTGACCGAAGGAGCCCCTCGAGAGCACTGGTGGCTGAGGGTGAGCGGCTGCAGGGAGTCCGCGTCGCGTCGGGAGCAGCCCGGGTCTGGTGTGGAAGGGGACTGCGCACTTGGGATTTGGGGGACGGAACTGGGTTTGCGGTGGCCTTGGGGGGCAGACGCGTGCGGCGGAGGCTCTGCGGGGGCCTCCTCGTGACGGGCGCCTTCGGCGGGCGCTGGCCTCCCTGGCAGCGGGAGTCCCAGGCCAACGTCCCTCTCAGCTGGAGGCTGGGGAACGTACCGCGAAGTCCAGCCTGACGGCTGTGTGCGGTTTCTCTCGCGTCACCAGCTCGTGCCGCGGCGTCGCAGCAGCCTGAGTGCCTGAACTTCTCTCGTCAGAGCCTCCTGCTGCGCGCCCCCCGTGGGCCGGCGGTGACATCTTGACTCTGAACTGATGTGCGGTTTCCCCTTGCGCTTGGCCTCTACCGTGATGTGGCTAGGGTCTCATTGGTTTCGGGGCAGGGAAGACTCCTGATCCACAGAGCCCGGTGTGGCTGGACTGTTCCATTCATCCCTCAAGAACTTCGTGACGTGTCCTGGTTGTCCCTGGAAGCGTCCCAGGCCCCTCCGACGGGCAGTGGGGACTCGTCGGCGGCTCTCCTGACGACGGCAGGCTGCCTTCTCGGAGGCTCCTGTTCCCTGCGACTCTGAGTCCCAGCTGTGTGTTAGACTGTTAGAAGGGGCCACAAGCTCTTCCAGGGCCCCTGGCATCTTTAAAGGGTCCCGATGGGCATGCTGCTGTGCCCCAGCAGGGCTGAGCCTGTGGTGTAGTCAGAAGGCACGCTTCTCTCTCCCCAGAGGAGGGTTCCTGGCCCTTGGAAAGGCGGGGTCACAGGCCTACCTCACACCTGTGAGTCCCGGGCTGCCTCAGCAGGCACACAGGCAAAGCGCAGGCTTTGGGGCCGAGTGGACTTGAGCCCCTTGACCCTCTCGAGCCGGGGGTGGCTCGGCGGCCCCTGCTGCCTCAGCCGTGGTTCTGAAGCTGCAGAGCTCTGAAAACACGCCGGCTTTGTCACAGGTTTGGTGCCAAAACCTGGCCTGAACTGATGCTTTTTATAATCTTGTTCCGCTTGTATGAATATTCCTGTGTTTCACTGTAGACCGTTAGTGAATGTGTGTTCTTACGGCTGCCGTCCCAGACTCCAGTGGGAGTGTTATGTAATCCGTAATACATACACTATTTCCTTTCTAAAATCCAGACAGTTCTGAACTCTGAAACGCCTCTGGCCTCAGTTTGGGGTAAGGGCCTGTGGAGCTGTGGAGACTTCGAATGTAGGTGGTCGTCACGGTCAGTACAGATCATGTTACCATGTGAGTACACGAGTAGCACTCCCCGCCACAAGCAGGCGTCCTGCAGACGCAGCTGTTAATGCTCTTGTAATTCCTCCGTCTATGGGTTTACACGTTCCCCATTTGGTTCCTTTGTTTCCCCAGCACCTTTATATTTGGTATGCCAGACTTTATTCTTCAGGTAATTCAATATTTTCTACAAATCAGAAGTAAATTGAATCTGCAACTGGGTATCCATCATCTATTCTGAACATGTATCTGGGCTGTATGTCCCAGGAGAGTAAAAGTGTGTGTATAACATGGTCCGTGCTGGCAGAGGGCTTAGAAATTAGTCCTGGAAATAGAAAACATAGGAAGTTTTTTTTTAAGGCACCTACTTAATCAGATTTCAAGCCAAGGGGAGAAGGTGCGTTAGGAGGAGCCTTTGTAGAGGAGGGGGGGTTCTTGTTGGGGATGAGAGACCTGGGGGCTTTGGGATGATGGGGCCTCCCCTGGGGCAGTGCTGCGTGGTGGCGAAGGGCATGGGCTGGGAGCCCAGCTGCGGGCTGTCTCCGTCTCTCAGCCTGTCCTGTCGGTTGTGGCGCATCCGACCACTGCATGTCCCACAGGTACATGCACAAGTATCAGCCTTGACTTGGAGGAGGCAACCCTGTGAAATGGGCTAAACGTTGAGAAATCGCAGCATGTTAACGGCTGTGCCTTTGTAAACACCACTCCCTCCGCCCCCATACTGATTTTTCTCTCTGGAGATGTAGACCCTAGGGTTCTTGGGAGTGCTTATCAGGATGCTTCCGATCTGTGGCCATCGCAGGCTGGGAACACAGGCGGGCTGTTCCTGGTTCACAGTGGCGGACATTGAGCACCAGCGTGTCCTGGCCTTCCCACCGGGAGGCCCCCAGCGCCGGAAGAGAGGACTGTGGACGCGCACCCTTCAGAGGGCTGAGATGCAGTCCATTTGCTGCACGGGGTTTTTGTGGTCTGTTGTTTCCTGAAATTCATATGAATTTTGCATTTACCTATATATGTTCTAATATTACTCACCTCTAAAATACCCTCCAGACAAGACAGTGTGCCCATGTTCCCGTGGCCTCCTTGCCTGCCCCTGCGCTTTGAGGGGCAAGAGGAAAGGTCTTGACCTCCCTTGGGCAGAGCAGTCTGTGTTGAGACTGACGTCTCTTTAATCCATACATTTCTTGTCTTCAGTTTTCTGTTTTTGGATCCTCAGGGAGTGTTTGTTCTCCATGTATATTTGGCGTCTTTTGATTTAGATAATTTAGGTAATTGGCAACCAGTTTTGAGCTTCTAAAACTTTTGATCTGGGTACTACCATCGCCAGTCACCTCGGGGGGCGTGTTGAGAAACACACTGGCTGCTTGCTTTGTGTCTGAGTGCTCTTTTAAGATGGGAGGGAAAAGTTAAAACCTCAAAACTCTGTGGTAGACTGATGTGGGAATCTGATATTACAAATGCCTCTGGTGATTTTAGTAACTTACTAACCTTTATAGAGAGCAGTGAGCGTGAAAGCAGTGACAGGGAGAGAGGACGCCCGTGAGAGGCTGTCTCTGCCCTTGGTTTGTGGATTCCAGGGTGCTCGCAGCCCCCTTGAGGAGGCCTCACCCCTGGGCTGCAGGCAGCCCTCCTCGGGGTCCCCGTGCTATGGGGCCTGGAGTGAGAACTGCCCGAGCCGTCTGGGGGCTCCCCTTCCGGGCTGATGACCAGGGAGGGCGCTGAGGGCGCAGGGAGCCGCCCGCGTGCACACTAACGTGCCTCCGCCCACTGCGCGCACGTGAGAAGGACAGCTCCCCGGGCCATGTTCCGGCGTGTGCCTAGAGGGCGTTGGGCGCGCGGGTGTTCTTCTTGGGAACCTTCGTCCTGGGGAGTGGACAGGTTTGTGATGAGCTCTTCAGAGGAAGCAGGGGGCAGCCCTTCCAGAGATTTTCACGTGTATCTGTTTTGCTTTCAGTTTCACTGTGCGAGTCGCTCAGTGGTGTCCAGCTCTTGGACCAAACCCAGGTCTCCTGCATTGCAGGCAGATCCTTTACCGTTTGAGCTACAAGGGAAGTTTCACTAGAGGATGTAAGTTGGGTCAGTTTTTAAGTGAGTGGTTGAAACTTAGAATTTTTTCCCTGTTTCCTTGGTTATGTCAATAATATGGAAAAGACTGTTCAGGCTGGATAGTCACTCTCAGCCGGGGGAGGGGGCTGCGGTTTTGTCCCCAGGGGACACTGGGCAGTGTCTGGAGATTCACCAGGGGGTGGGGGTGCTGCTGCCCAGCGGGCATGGGGCAGGGTGCTGTGGGCCTTCTCCAGCTCCCAGGGCCCGGAGTGTTAGTCCTGCTCACGGGGAGGGTGTGTTATCAGCAGCGGAACAGAAGCCTTCTCATCAGTCTGGATAAACCCTTGCGCGATGCCCTAGTATACACTGAAACTTCAGTCAGCAGGATGGGAATTTTTTGGTAGCTATCATTAGAAAAATAAAAGAATTTTCCTGCTGTGGTTCCCAAGTTCCCCAAATTCGTGTCCTTGACCCGTAGCTCTCTTTGAGCTTTAGACTGGCCCAAGGGTTGATTTCACAGGTTGGTTGGGTCCTCGGCGTGTACCAGGTACCTCTGAGTGTAGGCAGCTCCCCTTTGTCCTGAGGCCTGGGCCGTGAGGACTGAGAGGGACGTCCGCAGGCGGGTTCCAGGGAGAGAGGGTTGGTGGGGTGAGGGGAGGTGAGGGTAGGCCAAGAGCAGGGCGCCTCGAGGAGCTGGGTGACCCGCACCGGCCGGGGAGGGGCCACGTCGGCGAGCCCTGAGCAGGCGGGGCCAAGCACACCTGAGGCCGCGTGGCTTCACCTGGCTGTCTCGTAACTGGGTCCTGAGAGAACTCTCGACTCCTCCCGTCTCCCAGCAGCTGCTCGGCCGGGAGACTGGGGAGCGGGCCTTGATGCCCCGTCCTCTCGCAGGCGCTCGGGCCTGCACCCTGGTCGTCTCCCCCTCCAGGCCCCGCCCGGGCCGGGCCTCTCGCTGACGCTGGCGGCCCCTGACTAGTTCTGCTTCTCCCTGGGTCACTTGGGCCCTGCTCCGAACGGTGGGCGGAGAGGTCATTTAGAAGCCCGGGCTGCCTCCTGCCGTTCCCTGGGAACCCTCCTAGCTTCCCACTGCTGTCCAGAAAGTCAGCTTCCCACTCACCAGGTGCTGAACCGTCCTTCTTGGCTGAGTGCAGATGGTCTGGCATCCCGTGGACCTCTTCCTGTATGAACCTGCCTGGTCAGGCCATGGCTATCCTCCCCTGGACTCTGCCTGCCCTGCCCGCGTCCTCCTCGCAGGGCTCGCGCTGTGCTCCCGTGCCCTGCCTGGGTTCCGTCCTGGCAGCCCGCGTCCTCCAAGTCAGAAGTATTCAGGTGAGAAGTCACTCACCTGGCGCGTTCACGGGGAGGAGGGGTGGGTGACTCACGAGAGCCACCCTCCTCCCGCAGAGCTGGGGTTTTTGCAGAGGGGATTTTTCTGTTAGGTATTTTTTTCCTCCTCCTTTGGAGCATTAACAGCTGCGGTAGTGGTGTGTGGGGCGGCGGTGCCCACACCTCCCGGGGGTCCTCTGATCCCTATAGCCGGCTTATATCCCACCGTTTTCACACAGCACAGGGAGATGGCCCTGCATGGACTCTCGCTAGCTTTTGAAGTAACGCATGGTGAGCTAGGCCTCCTCCAGAAAAAGGAAATGGCAAGCTGGTGCCACAGCTTGGCGTGATCGCTCCAGCATGCAGACGGCTGCTGGAAGGAAGGCCGGTCATCTCCGTGTATGCTCTGCTGGGCCTCAGTCGGGGCTGAAGAAGTGAAGGCTTGTTTGTTAGAGAGAACGCCCGCTCAGGCAAGTCACGGTATGTGTGACTGGCTTGGGTTTCGGGTGAGTGGGATGTGGGAAGTGGGCACAAAGGGGCCAGTTGGCCCTGTCCCCTCTGCCACAGGCTGCTGGTGGAGAATTCACAAGTTTCCAAGGGGAAAGCTGAGTATGAAGGAAGGCCCGAGCTAGTCAGGAGCTAGAGGGATTCCCAGCCTCTGAGAAGGGAAACGGCAGAGAAGTTATGTAAAATGATTTGCTGCTCAGAGACGCTTCTGCGCCTGTCTAGCAGGTGGACCCCGGACACAGAGCTATTTTACAAGAAGTAATAAGCTGGAGATGCTGAAGGTCCAGTTTCCTAATGAGGCAGAGAGTCATCCTCTAACACCTGATCGTTTCTAGAAGAATTTGAGTCCTGGTCTCAATTTGCATTGTTCTGAGCTTGTTGATAAGAGTGAGGATTACATATCTCCTGGAAGCAGAGTGTGTATACCACAGGAGGATTATTTTTAGGTTTTATAATAAAATCTTTCACAGCATAGCATTTTAAAGACCTGTGTGGACAGAAGCAGATCTTTGAAGGTGAACCTCAGTTTGGCTTCGAAGTTCATCTCATTGAAATGAAACCACGGAGGTTCGCCACGTCTACCTCCAGGCAATCTTAACGTGTTCAAGCAGCTCAGCAGAAATCACCTATACCAAAAACAAGTTCTTTAGCTACTTGTGATGGAAAATGCTTAAATAAGCAATTTAAAATTCAGCATAGTCTACTCAAAAGGGATCATTTTAAAAGGTTCCTGGACAAAGCCCCTCCCGTGTGTTAGTATTTTACAGTGCAGTGGGTGAAAGAAGTAGGCTGTTCTCGTCCCTGGGCTCGCAGACTGTGAGCTGCTAGATGGGAGGCAGTGCTGAGGGCGTGGTGGAGGGCAGGCCGGCATCGGCGTGGGGGTCCCGGAGCTGAGAACCGCGGTTGGGAAACGACAGGCTTAACGATGGTTTTTAGGCTGTTAAAAGGTTGTAAAAATAAGCAAAGAAGAGTCTGTGCCAGAGACAGCCTAAAATAGTGGCCCGCAAAGCCTAAAAATTTATTATCTGGCCTTTACAGAGAATGTAGTTTGCTGACTCTTGGTTTAAGGGTCGGGAAGTGCTTTACAAAGACTAAGATTTGAGCAGGCGTTTTATAGGATAAATAACATTTTGCTTTTTAAGGTGGCAGGGGCGCGGTGCTGCAGGAGGGCCAAAGGGGAGAGAGAAGCCGGGGTGGGGAGCACAGGCGCCCGGAATCATGCAGAGTGGGGCAGAGCCTGGGCGCGGGGACGAAGGGGGGCACAGCTAAACACCAGCAAGCTTGAACTCGACACTGAAGTCACCCGTGAGCCCCCAGAAGCTTCTGAGTAGAATGTTGATGGCATGATTAGACTTAATTGTGAGACATTGAAATAACAGTCCTTTTTTCCCCCTCTGAGCCATGCTCTCAAACTGTGAAAGAGCTCTTCAGAAGTGACTGTCCTGCGCAGTAGGCCTCTGACTCGATGGTGCTCAGTGTGCTCTTGGGTCCAGCTTTCCTACTGGAGTTTGGTCGATGTGCTTTTCATCAGACGCTTGTTTGCGTTTCCTGGTCAGCAGCAGACATGGGCGAGGTCTCAGTGATCGCAGCGACTGAGGAACTGGAACCAGTCTCTAGCAAGGTGGAAAGATCCTCACTGAAGCCCATCGTTGTATTTCCACCGGTAAACCTCTGTGTGAGGATTTCGGTCTTGTGCGCTCTGTCAGTCCACCCGGGCGTGTGTTCTCTGAGAGGTGAAAAATAGGAGGAGTGGCCTGAGGGGCAGACATTCTGGATTCCCCGGGATGGACTGTCTTCCCTTCTGAGCAGAGGGGTGCTCCTGACTGATTCCGAGCCCTCACTGGTGGGGAACCATTGCCGTGTGGACTGTTTTTTGCAAAAATCAGAACCCTGGTCTCTGTACGAGTATGAAGCTGGTGAAGGTCTTCCTTCTAACATCTGGATTCTCGGCATCATCCAGAGTTGCTCAGACGGGCTGACTTTGTAAGGAGATACTGTTCCAGCCAAATAAATGTTGCTTTTCTGAACCAAACTCTTCAGAAAGGTCTTGTTTGCACTAGGGTCATCCCTGAGGAGCCCTGACAGTGAGTCCTGGGAGAGCAAGATGTGTATAAGAGACAGCGGCTGTGCCTTTGTAAACACCACTCCCTCCGCCCCCATACTGATTTTTCTCTCTGGAGATGTAGACCCTAGGGTTCTTGGGAGTGCTTATCAGGATGCTTCCGATCTGTGGCCATCGCAGGCTGGGAACACAGGCGGGCTGTTCCTGGTTCACAGTGGCGGACATTGAGCACCAGCGTGTCCTGGCCTTCCCACCGGGAGGCCCCCAGCGCCGGAAGAGAGGACTGTGGACGCGCACCCTTCAGAGGGCTGAGATGCAGTCCATTTGCTGCACGGGGTTTTTGTGGTCTGTTGTTTCCTGAAATTCATATGAATTTTGCATTTACCTATATATGTTCTAATATTACTCACCTCTAAAATACCCTCCAGACAAGACAGTGTGCCCGTGTTCCCGTGGCCTCCTTGCCTGCCCCTGCGCTTTGAGGGGCAAGAGGAAAGGTCTTGACCTCCCTTGGGCAGAGCAGTCTGTGTTGAGACTGACGTCTCTTTAATCCATACATTTCTTGTCTTCAGTTTTCTGTTTTTGGATCCTCAGGGATCCCTCTGCACCACGCCCCCGAGACCTGCCTCAGTCTTGGGGTGCAGCCGTCACCGTGGTGGGGCTGTGTGGCTCAGTCTGCCCTTGTTAGGACCCCTGGTCTGGGAGGTTAGCCCCTCTGGAGCTCACAGTGCACACACACGGATCCCTGTGGACTTCAGAAGGGGTTCATCCGCACGGCCAGCCTCTGCTTTCACTCTTGCTGAGCTCCAAGAGCCACACTGCCCCCACAGCAGGACTTTAATGGTTGAAAGAGTGGTGTGAGTGTGTGGGTGTGTGTGTGTTTTGTTTGTTTCAAGAAAAAAGCCAGTGTAGTCATGGTAGAATACTTAGGAAAAGCAAATATTTCCCATCATCTCCCCACTGTTAATATTTTGATATGTAGTATGTGGTTCTTTCGGAGAAGGCAATGGCACCCCACTCCAGTACTCTTGCCTGGAAAGTCCCATGGACGGAGGAGCCTGGTGGGCCACCATTCATGGGGTCGTGAAGAGTCGGACACGACTGAGCAACTTCACTTTCACTTTTCACTTTCATGCACTGGAGAAGGAAATGGCAACCCACTCCAGTGTTCTTGCCTGGAGAATCCCAGGGACGGTGGAGCCTGGTGAGCTGCTGTCTATGGGGTCGCACAGAGTCGGACACGACTGAAGTGACTCAGCAGCATGTGGTCCTTTGCGCCTGGAGTCATTCATGGAGTGTGATTTTTTCAAGGTTCATCCATTTTGTAGCATGTAACAGTAATTCATATTTTGTAGGCAAATAATATTCCATTGTATGGATAGACCACATTTGTTTATACATTCATCATGTTGACAGACATTGGGTTGTTTCCCCTTTAGGGGAAAATTACTATTTTTATGATAATAAATAATGCTGCTATGAAAAATCCTATAAAAGTTTTTGTGAGAACCTAAGTTTTTGTATCTGTTGTAAACAAAGCTGGAGTACATGGTAACTCTATGTGTAACATTCTGAAAGACTGCAAGGCTGTTTTTCCAAGCAGCTGGGACAGCTTCCATTCCCGTCAGGAGTGTATGCAAGTTCCGCTCTCTGCGCCTCTTCACCAGACACTGTTACTGTCTGTCGTTTTTATTTTAGACGTTCTCGTGGGTGTGAAATGATCGCTCATTTTGGTTTTGGTTTGCACCTCTCTAATGACGGGTTATGTTAAACATCCTTTTGTGTGTTTAGTGACCGATTAGATAACTTCCTTGGGAAAATGTCTATTCATATTCTTTGTCTGTTTCTAAAGTTGGGTTGTCTTTTTTGTCCTTGAGTATAAGAGTCCTTTACGTAATCTGAGTACAATTCCTTTATCAGATATATGGTTGATAACTTGTTTTTTCCATTCTGTAAGGTGTCTTCCTTCTCACTTTCTTGACCGTGTCCTTTGATGCACAGGTATTTTTTAACCTTGATGACATCTAGTTTATTGTTGTTTTTTTCCTTTGGTTGCTCGTGCTTTTGGTTATGATAAAGCAAATCATTGCCTAATTCAAGATCAGAAAGATCTATTCCTGTTTTCTTCTCAGAGTTATATATTTTGGCTCTTACCTTTAGCCTGTGATCCATTCTGAGTTAATTTTTGTGTTTGGTGTGAGGTAGGGGTCTAGCTTCATTCTTCTGCAGCTGGACCTCCACTTGTCTGTCTGTTGAAAAACTGTTCTTTCCCCCTCAATGGTTTTGGTACCCCTGTCAAAATTAATTGACCACAAATGCAAAGGCTTATTTCTGGACTCTCAATTCTTTGCTGTAGATCTTTATGTCTGTCCTTATGCCAATACTGTCTTGATTACTTGCTTCATAGTAAGTGTTAAAATTGGGAATAATGAATCCTCCAAGTCTGTTCTTGTTTTTCAAGATTCTTTTGTCTGTTCTGAGTCCCTTGCATTCCCTCATGCATTTTAGGATCAATTTCTGCACCATGCAACTTTCTCTGTTTCACTTATTAAATCGTGAGCATCTTCCTTTTTCCTAGTCTAAACGTGGGCTGACCCAGCAGCCCTGAGCCACGGTGAGCACGTGAAGTGTGGCCAGTCCAGACTGAGGTGTGCTGGAAGTGTGCCCTGGGAAGAGAGAGTGTGGGGGAGACCCGCAGAAGAGCTCATTCCTAATTGTTTATATGGAGTGCTTATTGAAACAACAAATCTTATATTGGGTTAGATAATATATATTACTGAAGTTGACCTATTTCTTTTTACCTTTCCAGTGTGGCTACTAGTAGATTTAAAATCGCGTGGTTCTTATCTCTAGGTCGGACGGAAGCGTGTTTTACCTGACGGGCGTCCTGTTCGATAGGCGGCATGATTACACGGCTGTGTCAGGTTTCTTGTTTCAGTTCTCGGTTGTTTGGACACTTAGGCTATTTCCGGTTTTCTCCACTTTATGCAGTGTTGTGATAGTTGACCATGTAGCTAGGTCTGAGTTCATAAGGAGGACTTTGGAAGTGTGTTTGCTGAACTGCTAAATCAGGGGCATGCAAACTCTTGTGTTAAAGTGTTGAGTGAGTGAGTGAATGTTTCATATGAACAAAAATAATCTTTCAAAATAAGACTGCAGACAGATTCAGTGAACATTGGCTGAGCACCTTCGCTTGGAGTTGCCCTCTGTTCCAAGAGTTGGGAACACAGTGGTGAAGGAGTCTAGGTTCTAGCCCCTCGAAGTTGGTCTTCTGACTGGGAAAGGGACAGTCAGCCAACCGGTAGCTGTATCAGGGGCTGGGGAAGAGTGACCGAAGAGGATGGAGAAGCAGGCTTACGTAGGCCGGCGGCTGGCAAGGGGCATCCAGGAAGCCGTTCTGAGCAGGTCACGGTTACGTAGGGACCGAAACAGAAGCAGGGAAGGGAGTCATAAGATCTGGAAGAGGAACAGTTTTAAGTAGAGAGGTCAAAGTTCAAAGACCTTGCAGTGGGAATATGTGTGTTTTAGAAACAGCACGGAGGCCAGTGGGGCTGGAGCTTGGGGAGAAGTGTAGTCGGATTGGGAACATACTTGGATGGAGCTGACGGTCTTTGCTGGTGGACCGGGTGTGGGCCATGTGAGGCAGGGCCAGTTTTTATGACCTGAGCACTTGTGTGGGGCCTTTTTTCCTGAGCCAGGGATTGCTAGAGGTGGGTCCAAGGGCAGGGGCTTTACATGGAGATGCTGAGTTGGTAATGAGATGGACCAGCCTGGAAGTCACAGGGGAGGTGGGACTGGAGTCGGGAAAGCTACTGGGCATCAGGCAGGTTGAGTGAGAGCCGCCCACTGGACTCGGGACCCTGGAGGTCTTTGAGGACTTCCGCCCAAGTGGTGTGGGTCAGCTGCTGTAGGGTGGCAGGTGCAGGATTTTAAGGGAGGATGGGTTGTATTGACTGTGTATTGACAGCTCCTTGAAAAGTTTGCTGTGAGTGAACAGCATGATGGAGGTGGGGAGCTGGGGCTGGACAGCCTCTTCCACCCCACCGCTGCCCGCCCCATGCTGGTGGGGGTGGTCCCGGAGAGAGGCTAAAACGCAGGGGCTGGGGTCCAGGACCAGGGTGGAGGGTGGGCTTCTTGACGGGCTCCAGAGAGAAGGCGAGTAGCCTAGCAGGCCTTCCATTCCCCTGGGGGAGGATGAGGAAAGTTCAGATTGCCAGTGTTTCCAAAAGCTAAGTGATGAGAAGGGCAAGGGCACGGTAGGAGTTGCTGTGGGGTAAGATGTAAAATTTGCATGAATTTTAATACGAAACCTCACACTTCCCTTCAGAATGCTTGCCCTCGGGGTGCTCTCTCCGGTGCCTTGGGGTGTATTTTGGTGGAAAAGTTTGAGAAGCTACTTCATTATGGTATTCTGTTGTTATGTTGTTAAATCTTACCCAAGTGAGTATTTAACCTTAAAGAGTTTGAGATCCACTTACCCATTTTGTTATCCTTAATAGAGCTTTTGCAGCTGCTCCAAATCTCCCTGTCTGTGCGTCTTAACGGTTGCTTGGCAGGCGCTTCGCTGTGCGTGGGGGAAGCCGCGGGCGTGGGTCGGGAGCACCGCCCCGGGCTCCGCCCCTTCCCAGATGAGGACGGGGAGGAAAGCAGGCCCTGCGGCGCCACGCCCACCAGAGGCGATTTCGTGAACCTTTTTCCTGTTTCTGCGAAACGGTTAACAACGGCTGCGCAGCTTTTAATTCTGGCAGAGTGGTTTGAGGGAGCTGAGGGCAGGCATCAGCCAGCCTTTTAAGGGACTTAATCGCGTGGCCTGCTTTCTTTCCTTCCTATACTGTTTTAGTATAATTAAATCCCCTCCCACCACACGGTGGCTCAGACGGTAAAGAATCTGCCTGCAATGCAGTAGAGACGGGTTCAGTTCCTGGGTCGGAAGGTCCTCTGGAGAAGGGCGCAGCAACCCTCTCCAGTATTCTTGGCTGGAGAATTCCACGGACAGAGGAGCCTGGTGGGCTACAGTTCATGGGAGTCGCTAAGAGTCAGACCTGACTGAGCGACTAAAACTTTCCCGCCATTTCAGTTACGCTGCCTCCTCGGCAGAAAGCGCTGTGAACAGTCGGGTTCAGTTCATGGGACGGGACGCAGCCGGTGGGGCCTCCCCTTCCCGCTTTGTGTTGACAGATGAGATGGCCGGGCTTGGAGCTTGATCTCTAACGGGATGTTCATGTGCATGACCGGGTCGCAGGGCCCCTGCTTCCCAGTTCTCCCGACCCCCTGGGGACGGGCTCCTCCTTCCGTCGCCCTCTTGAGCTCCAGAGCAGGGCCTCCCTGGCCTCTCGAGGCGCCTCTGCAGGCTCTCCACTGCGGCCGCCGTCTCCTGACCGCAACTGGCGTCTGCTTGCCAGGTGTGACTCGCCCTTTCCTCCCTGGTCCTCCCTTGCGGCTCTGAGCCCCAGGAAGGCAGGGGCTGCAGCCTCGTGCTCAGCTGGTGTGTCCAGCCTCTGCTAAGGGGCCTGCCACGCGTGTGCCCAGAGAGTGGACCCAAGAACCAGACGTGTGTGTGAACGCAGCCTTGGAGTCCAGATCGCTGCCGTCTCCTGGCCGTCCACGGGCACTCGGGTCACTGTGCAGCCCGGGCTTTAATGACCCTTCACGACTTGGGGGCCAGGGTGTTTGGGACTTTGCAATTTTTGAGGTTTTAGGATGGAATGTGTGAATAGACCACACGCTGTAGAAGGTCCTAGTACCTTGTCATCAGGCAGTAAGAGCTTTGCAGCAGGTGTGACCCGTCCAGGTGAGTGGGGCGGACGCCATGCCAAGGCGTGTTATAAACATGTTTTCAGAGCTTCTGGAATTTCGGGACTCAGATGCGAGATTGTGGGCCAGTTTGGGTGCATGTCTGATTTTTAGGCATTGGTGCTGGAGAGAAGGAAGCCAGCACAGGCCTCCTGTGATATGCTGGGAGGAGCACCGTGGGGGCGCCTCTGGTGGTCACCGGGTTTGCTGTCCCCACCGGCCTCCCTTGCTTGGAGAAGCGCGTCCCCAGGGAGCTGGCTGCGGTGCAGGTTGTATCAGTGCCAGGCTGTAGACATGGGCTGTCCTGAGTCATCCTGGGTCCCCCAGCGGCCTGGCCCTTTAGTATAATTAAATCCCCTCCCACCACACGGTGGCTCAGACGGTAAAGAATCTGCCTGCAATGCAGTAGAGACGGGTTCAGTTCCTGGGTCGGAAGGTCCTCTGGAGAAGGGCGCAGCAACCCTCTCCAGTATTCTTGGCTGGAGAATTCCACGGACAGAGGAGCCTGGTGGGCTACAGTTCATGGGAGTCGCTAAGAGTCAGACCTGACTGAGCGACTAAAACTTTCCCGCCATTTCAGTTACGCTGCCTCCTCGGCAGAAAGCGCTGTGAACAGTCGGGTTCAGTTCATGGGACGGGACGCAGCCGGTGGGGCCTCCCCTTCCCGCTTTGTGTTGACAGATGAGATGGCCGGGCTTGGAGCTTGATCTCTAACGGGATGTTCATGTGCATGACCGGGTCGCAGGGCCCCTGCTTCCCAGTTCTCCCGACCCCCTGGGGACGGGCTCCTCCTTCCGTCGCCCTCTTGAGCTCCAGAGCAGGGCCTCCCTGGCCTCTCGAGGCGCCTCTGCAGGCTCTCCACTGCGGCCGCCGTCTCCTGACCGCAACTGGCGTCTGCTTGCCAGGTGTGACTCGCCCTTTCCTCCCTGGTCCTCCCTTGCGGCTCTGAGCCCCAGGAAGGCAGGGGCTGCAGCCTCTGCTCAGCTGGTGTGTCCAGCCTCTGCTAAGGGGCCTGCCACGCGTGTGCCCAGAGAGTGGACCCAAGAACCAGACGTGTGTGTGAACGCAGCCTTGGAGTCCAGATCGCTGCCGTCTCCTGGCCGTCCACGGGCACTCGGGTCACTGTGCAGCCCGGGCTTTAATGACCCTTCACGACTTGGGGGCCAGGGTGTTTGGGACTTTGCAATTTTTGAGGTTTTAGGATGGAATGTGTGAATAGACCACACGCTGTAGAAGGTCCTAGTACCTTGTCATCAGGCAGTAAGAGCTTTGCAGCAGGTGTGACCCGTCCAGGTGAGTGGGGCGGACGCCATGCCAAGGCGTGTTATAAACATGTTTTCAGAGCTTCTGGAATTTCGGGACTCAGATGCGAGATTGTGGGCCAGTTTGGGTGCATGTCTGATTTTTAGGCATTGGTGCTGGAGAGAAGGAAGCCAGCACAGGCCTCCTGTGATATGCTGGGAGGAGCACCGTGGGGGCGCCTCTGGTGGTCACCGGGTTTGCTGTCCCCACCGGCCTCCCTTGCTTGGAGAAGCGCGTCCCCAGGGAGCTGGCTGCGGTGCAGGTTGTATCAGTGCCAGGCTGTAGACATGGGCTGTCCTGAGTCATCCTGGGTCCCCCAGCGGCCTGGCCCAGGGCTCAGGGGTGCTGCACAGTGTGTGTGTGGGGGGTCTTCTATTTCATACCCTTTCACCTCTGTGCCCTCCATGGCTGCAAGTTAAGCTTGGGGCTGGAAGGAGAATGTGAAGGCCCTCTGCCAGGCTGTACCCTCACTCTGTGCCCTCTTGAGCCAAGAGTTTTCAGCATTTGTTGTTGTTCAGTTCAGTCACGTCCAACTCTCGGCAACCCTATGGACTGTATCATGCCAGGCTCCCCTTTCCTTCACTGTCTCCTGGAGTTTGCTCAAGCGCATATCCATTGAGTCGGTGATGCCGTCCCAACCTCTGTTGTCCCCTTCTCCTGCCTTCAGTCTTTCCCAGCATCAGGGTCTTTTCCAGTGAGTCAGCTCTTTCCATCAGGTAGCCAAAGTATTAGAACTTGAGCATCAGTCCTTCCAATGAATATGCAGTGTCGATTTCCTTTAGGATGGATTGGTTTTGATCTCCTTGCTGTCCAAGGGACTCTCAAGAGACTTCTGCACCACAGTTTGAAAGCATCAGTTCTTTAGCACTCAGCCTTCTTGATGGTTCAGCTCTCGCATTCGTACATGACTACTGCAAAAACCATAGCTTTGACTTTTCAACAGTGAGTGGATTTAATAGGTGTTTTCTGACTTTTAAAATATGAGTATAGTTCTGCTTTACTGTTTTTAAGATGCATTTTTGACATGCATCCAAATACTTTAAAAAACTTTACCTGTTTTTTGGTATGGTGCTTGCATTTTGAAAAAAATGTTTAATTGCCAGGCTGCAGGAAAGGCTGCCCTTTTTCGTTAGAAAATGAAGAATCAAGACTGAAATATGTCTCAAAATGTATATTTCAGGCATTTGAAACGGATATGGGGTCCAAAAGTTTATTCCTGAAGCAGATGTCACTTTGTATTATTTCTGACAGTTTTCTGTGGTCTTTGATAAATTATGTAGATTGTATTAACTCTCATCTGAACACGTGTGTTAAAGGTTAGCCTTTCCAAAGATTTAGAATTACTTTTGTCCAAGGCACTGGACTTCAGATCTCATGAGCCATTACACTGAATCAGAAACACACTTTCAGTCTTTTAGGTTTTATAAGAGATATTGTAGTTTTCAAGACTTGTCAGAGTGGTCTTTTGCGATGTATTTTAAGATAGTTAAGAATAGAGTTTGTATTGTAAAAATCTTTTTTCAAGACACATTCTGAGGTTTTATGAGTGATTAATGTTGGCATTACCGAGTTTTGTGGTCAGTATTTGCAAGTAATTTACTTAACAGCGTTTTCAAGAGACTCCTCGTGCTTTATAATTACACTTTTGGGGAGACTGACCTGTAACGTAAAAAATATCTGGTGGTGCTGTGTTGCTGCAGAGGTATTATGTTTATAGACTTGGAAGTATTTGACTTCTTCGAATGTGTGTAGATAGATTATGCAGTTTACAGTGTCTGCATCTGCATTGCATGTATAAACAGATCAGTTTCCCAGTGTAGCCTTTAGAGCATCATAGAAGACTGAGGGCATTATAAAAGGTCATGATAGAAAAGTTGTGTGTATTTTAATTGCTTACGTGTTTTTGCCTCCTGGGATTGTTTAAAAAAAACACACAGACACACAGCAGTGACCGTGCCCTGTGAGAAGATGGTAAGTGTATGCGACACTGCGTGTAAGAGCTTCCACAGAAGTTTTTATTCACAGTGAGGCACACTGGGAAGGCTCCGTTAATTCCCTCATTAGATGGTATCATAATTCTGGAAAAACCACTTCATCATAGGGGTGTTTACAAAACCTGAAGCTTCCTATGCCAGGTTTTGGCATTGCTTAGCTGTTTAGGTAGCAAGTGACGCAGCCTCAAAACCAGTTTCAAGCTACCTATGTTGTCAGCATGCAGATTTTCTTTATTCAGTACTCAAAGTACGGATTTACCAATCTGAGTAATTTGAAATGCATACAGTAGCGTTTAAAAAAAAAAATTAGATCTACCAAACCGAAAATGTGTGTAGTTTCTTTTCTTGATTTTGGTTCAGTTAACAGAAGAATCTTCACATCTGTAATTTCTGGTAACTTAATGAGAACACGCTGAACTTTTGGGTCACGATAATTTTCCCATTATGTAAAATATTTTACACACTGGTTGACTCATTGTGAATTGTGAGTAGACATGATTCTCTTCCTGCGGAAAATAGAAACACATATTATCGTAATGACGGTTTCAGCCAATGACAGAACTGCTCAGATGGCGTGTTGCCTTCTGTTGGTTGGGTTGTTGAGGACGCTGAGATGGACACACAGCAACGGGAGTGAGTGGGAGCTGTTTGCTGGGTGTAGAGGAAATAGTCTTTCTGTCAATCTCTTGTTTTCTACAGAAGCTTGTTTTTGTTTTTGCGAGTTTCATGTTCAGTTAGTGCATGTGTTTTCTTTGACTGTATTGACTTGAAGTCTTATAAATATTTCTGGATGTTAAAACCCCAGCGCTCATATTTATTTCATAGCGGAAAAAACTAATGAGCACTTTTTGGTGATGGTGGTGGGGTGCCTAGTTTCCCTAATTAGCATCCTCCCTTGTGTTTAAAAGTGCTACATTTGCATGTAGGTGTGATTTCTATTTTACATTAAAGCTCAAATCAATTTACTTGTTACAAAACTGTTGAACTCTGAGATGTGGGGGAGAAGGAGTTACCAAAAACAGTTGGAGTTGTTCTAAACAGTGAGAAGCTTATTTACTACCATCTGGAAGGGGCACCCCCAGAATAGTGCATTTCAGGGGGGGCAGAGTGACGACTCATAGCATTTTCCCTGATTGGTTTCTTTTAGATGGTGCGCTGAGTCTCAGTGAGGGAGGCTAATGGCCAGACACGTGGCCGTGTGCTCGATTGTGTGGCCGCACGCTGCGCGGTTTGCCTGCTCCCAGCGTCTAGTTGAGCGGGGTTTAGTATGTCCACAGAGCTGTGCGGCCGTAGCCCGTTGTGGACATTCCATGTGCCCTGGGTCACACAGCACGTGGCCTTTTGTGTTCAGGACTTGCCCACGTGGTGGTCTGTCAGCAGCTGCTCCTTCTTGTGGCTGAATTGTATGCCTCCGTGTGGGTGCGCTGTGTGTTGGGGGCAGTGTTCATTCAGTCCGCTGGCACCTTTGTGCCATGTTGCCTTTCTGGCTGTTGTGAACAGCGTGCCTCAGGACAGTCTCCTGCGGGTGGTCCTGAGGCGGACGTCCTCGTGTCTCGGGTGCAGAGCTGGAGGTGTTGGCATCAGCTGGGGCTGCTTCTTTGACGTTCTGTCCAGGTTCCCATTTAAGTGTGTAAAGCCGCTTTGCTGCTTGTAACTGGGGCCTCTCTGCCCTTTGTTGGTGACCTGGTGGCTCCTGTTTCACGTTTGAAGCCCCTTCTTTCCTGAGATCACATCACATCTGACACTCATCAAGTGAGTGTCCCCAGAGATTTTCTGCAGCTAATTAAGTCTGTTCCGCTTCTAAGCCAACTAACCCTTGCCTGCATTTTGTTTTTTTCCTGGGTTTTTCCTCCGCTTTTCTTGAGGGGCACCCCTTTGTTCCCTGGCCTCAGCTGCACGAGGTGACTGAGTGGCTTGTCTGTGTATGTCCCCTGCAGGCAGCATACGCTCACTCCTTTGGGTCTTTTCAGGTTAACATTGGCTAACTGGGTTGTCTATTTTGAAGTAATAAACACCTTAAGATAGTCGTGATCCTTTCGAGCATTTTAGTAAGTGTCCAAATGAGATCTGTAGGGACATTTCCATAATTTGTATGGAGCTCTGTAAATGTACGTTAATAGCATTAGCTGATTGCCGAGTTGGTTGTGAATTTCATCACTGCTCTTTAGTGAAGGAGCAGGTTCTGTGTGGCCATTTCAGTGAATGGGGAGAGCCCTTCAGGTCTCTCATCATGTATTTGAACTGAGTTAAGCTTGGAGAAACGCTTTGTGGATGCGGGCTTTATTTTGTAACAGTTGTGTCTGTGTTTTGAGAAGCCTATGCTTTCAGCAACTTTTCACGTGTGTTACAGCAGTGAATCGAATCAACACTCAGTTCATAGCATAAGCCTTACTCCTTTTCTGTCGGCAGGAAATTCCTGATTCAGAAAGAGCAAGCGGTCGATTGGGGGACCGTGTCAGAGGGAAACGGGGCACCCTTCTGCCCTGCCCAGCTCCGGGCTGAGAGCTTGCGGGCTGTGTGCCCGCCCCAGGAGGTTCGTGCCAGCCCCAGGGCAGACAGCAGGCAGCTCTGCCCGGCCCCTAGTCATGCACCTGACACTGCTCCTCGTGTCGGAGCCTGGCTGCCTGCTCAGCGGACGGTGGAGACAGCAGGAAGCCGGGCAGGCGAGGGGCCTGGCTCCCCACCCTTGGTGTTCAGGCAGTGAACCTGGCTGGCGGTCCTGTGTGGTCCTGTAGCCTGCTCTCCCTCCTTCCCCATCTCCCTGGGGATGCCGTCTCCCCCAGGGCACTGCCCTGAAAGCGCTCTCAGTGCTGGACCTGGGGGCCGGGTCCCAGCCCCGGGAGGCTTCCCCGGCCCGTCCTGAGGAATTGCCTGTTCCCGGAGGCACAGAGTCTTAGGTGAGACCCCTAGCCGCTCCTGCAGACCCTCCTGGGAGAACCTGCTCGGGCCAGAGCACTGGGTTCTGGTGGCCAGACCGCAGCCTTGATCCCCGAGCTGAAAGGCAGCATCTAGGGGAGAGTCTGTGGCAAGCTTCTAACTCTGCCTGGAGGCGTTTGATGGAAGTTCCTCTGGGTCCATTAAACCACTCCAGTGAGTGTCTGTAAAGCATGGTGTCCCCACGCCGCCTCTCTGCCTTCCCTTCTGATCAGCCACCTTGTGCTGTGAGTTATCCAGGCAGTTAGGAGCTGACTCTAGGTGACCTGGTTTGATCTAGGATATTCATTTATTCACACCACACCTCCCTGGGGAGAGACGGGGTGGGAAGGCTGTGGTGTTTCCATAAACACGCTCCCTCCTGCTTCGCGGAGTGAAGCCCCTGAAAGCACCCTCTTTCCCAGGCGGAGCCCCTGGACCTGGGCTGGGGGCCCGTGTGAAGGGTGGGGTGATGCTGGGGCTCCCACCTAAGCAGTGGCTGACGTCCTCTGGGCCTCAGGTGGAGGTGACGTGGGGGGTGCCTCCCGGTGTGGGGCCGGGGATCTGCTCTGTGCCCCCGCCCCCGCGAACCAGTGGTGCTGGGCCCTGCGGGCGCTCAGCCTCATTTCCTCGTGGCATGCTCACTTCCAGGGCACACGAGAGCCTGTAGGAAGGGCCTTGCTGCTTGCTGCTTGTGGTGGGAAGGGGGTGGAGTGGTGAGGGCTTCCTGGAGGAGATTCCAGAGCTGGGGGCTGAGGGGAGCCAGGTGGGCAGGGAAGGCGGAGCAAGACCCCCCCCTGGAAGAAGAGCGGACGTCTGCAGGCCGCTGCAGACCGCTTCATGTCCCTGGAGGAGGGACCGCTCACTTGCCCCCCGGGCCCCAGCTCAGTGTGGGGCTCGGTGGGGAGCACCGGAGCCGGGGCAGGCAGCTGGCATCTCCAGGAGGTGGCGGTGTGGGGAGCCTGGTGCAGCCCCTCCCAGCCCCCCCCCCCTCAGTTCAGGCTCTGCTCCCTGCGCTTGGTGGCCAGGCGCTCAGGGCGACTGTGTGCTTCAGGGACTGGGTGCCTGGGTGTCTGTGAGGCAGTGGCAGTGGCACTGAGGGTCCCATGGGCTTCAGGGCAGAAACCACTGTAGCTGGGGGTCGCAGATGTGTGCTGGGGACACTGCACCATTTGGAGGGCTGCCGCCCTCATCTCCCCTTTTTCCCGGGGGTGCCCGTCCATCAGCTCCTGTGAGACGTTCTTCCTCGCCAAGCCAGCCGCCCTCCAGCCTGCCCTCCTGCCCCCCGTCCCCCACACCCAGGATGACCTGTCCTGTGAGTGTCACCCCCAGCCTGCCCTCGCCAGCGGGACGGTGAGCTTGGCCTCGTTCATGGCCATTCACAGGCAGCACGTGCTGAGGCTCACTGAGTAGACCGAATGAAGAATGAAAGGTAAAGGTCACTTAGCAAGCGTGCTCCTGCTCTTCTCAGTGTCTTTCCTGAGGCTGGCTGTGTGGTTGCAGTTCAGGATTTCAAGTGCACTGTTGGAGGCGGTAGCTGGGGCTCAGGATGATTGCTGCCACCCGGGCGCCCGAAGCTCCCGGATCTCCTGGCCTGAGTCCTCTGGCCGCCGGGGGCTCCCCTCCTCCCCCCCCTCAGTTCAGGCTCTGCTCCCTGCGCTTGGTGGCCAGGCGCTCAGGGCGACTGTGTGCTTCAGGGACTGGGTGCCTGGGTGTCTGTGAGGCAGTGGCAGTGGCACTGAGGGTCCCATGGGCTTCAGGGCAGAAACCACTGTAGCTGGGGGTCGCAGATGTGTGCTGGGGACACTGCACCATTTGGAGGGCTGCCGCCCTCATCTCCCCTTTTTCCCGGGGGTGCCCGTCCATCAGCTCCTGTGAGACGTTCTTCCTCGCCAAGCCAGCCGCCCTCCAGCCTGCCCTCCTGCCCCCCGTCCCCCACACCCAGGATGACCTGTCCTGTGAGTGTCACCCCCAGCCTGCCCTCGCCAGCGGGACGGTGAGCTTGGCCTCGTTCATGGCCATTCACAGGCAGCACGTGCTGAGGCTCACTGAGTAGACCGAATGAAGAATGAAAGGTAAAGGTCACTTAGCAAGCGTGCTCCTGCTCTTCTCAGTGTCTTTCCTGAGGCTGGCTGTGTGGTTGCAGCTCAGGATTTCAAGTGCACTGTTGGAGGCGGTAGCTGGGGCTCAGGATGATTGCTGCCACCCGGGCGCCCGAAGCTCCCGGATCTCCTGGCCTGAGTCCTCTGGCCGCCGGGGGCTCCCCTCGGGCACCGGGGCTGGCGGGAGGCAGGGTTCTCACCGGGGCACTTGAGCAGTGAAGACGGTGTGTCATCAAGCGCGTTTCGTTCCTCTCCGCATCTCCACCCAGCACAGCACATGGTCAGAGCCGTCCTCCAGTGACAGCCACGAACTCGCCAGCCTGCAGGAAACAGGTTGGAAATCTAGGAAGGCTCTTTTCCCCCTCCACCCCAGGTTTTTGCAACGTTTATTTTTTAAAAGATCTTTAGAAAATCTTTGTGATTCAGAAGGCAGCTTCCTGCGCTGGGGAGTCTCTCTCCGGCGCTCCTGCTGCTGAGCTTGGGGCTTGCTTCCGAAAGACTGCAATGCAGCGGCTACCAGAGTGCCTGTTAACATGGCAGCGGCCGGCGGGGAGGCCTCCTGCCCCCTTCCACAGCCGTGGCCTGCAGTCTGAAGGAGGAGACTGAGAAGGCGATGCCCCCCTGGACGCAGCCGGTCAGTGGGGAGTCTGGTCAGTGGGCTTTGTGGGCACTGTGGCCAGCACAGGCCTGTCCTGCAGCAGCCCCGTGAAGTTACTGATGCAGTGGGCTGCCGGGGAACGCGAGGCTGAAGATGCCTCTGCAGTCTGTGCACGGCGATTTTGTCTCCTTCTCAGTGCTCACGGTGGATTATGAGAAGGTAAGGGACTTTGTAAACCATGCATGATATGTATTTTAAATATTTATCAATATCCCTGATGAAGGCAAAGAATTATGACTGAGTAGATGTCTTCTAACCTGAGAGAGAAAAACTTTGGTTTCTTATTAAGGACAGTTTGGACCTTTGAACAGCCACCTTATTTGTGTTGACGGATGTGCTGGAAATGAATCATGAAAGATTCTTTAAAGAGATCTGCCTTTTCTTTGCCTTGCTGACAGCCACAGTCGAATTTCAGGGATGTAGCTATGGATGTAATGTGCTGCATCTTTAACTTAGGGGGCGACAGTTGCGTGAATCTGGTGTGGAACGTTTTGCTTTTCAGAATCGCAGCGTCCAGTGCCGGACGGTGTGGTCTGGTGTCTTCGGTGCTCCTCGGCCTTCAGTTGAGCATCCCCGTGTGTGCAGCCTCGCCCCATCCCGGGGCCAGCGGGATCTCCCTCCAGCTGTTCTTCTTTGTTTATCTAAGAGGCAGGCTGAGAGTCAGAACTCAGATTTATTTTGCTTTGAATTGGTGGCCCCAAACTGTATTAAATGCATTATGGGTGGTAATTTATATGTGCAGCGCCAAGAAATATAATGTCAGGGTTGCCATGGTGACTGCATGCATTCCAGAAAGCTTATGAATGGGTTCTGAACCTTCTGGCATTTTAAGTGAGATGTTCCAGCCGAGAGCCTGCATTCACATGAGTGTAAATGAGTTCAGCCTCCCTGGAGCCGCGCGCCCCCTCTCTGTTACCCGAGCTGTCCCTCCGGCTCTGGTCTTCCTCTGCTGACATCCGCCTCGGTCTCTCGGTTCCTGGCGACAGACTCCGGTTGAGAGGTGGTTTTTTGACTTGCCTGTGTGTGTGTGTGCGTGTGTGTGTGTGCGCACGCGCACATGTGTATGTGTGTGTGCAGTGTCCTGGCCCTTGGCTTGCCGGCGGGCAGCGTGGCGTGGGCTGGCTGTCCTGAAGGCGCCCAGTGTGGTCGCCGCCCCGTGTGCTGGTGCGGGCCTGCCGAGCTTCGTCCACCTGAGGAGCTCTCCAGGGCTCCGGGAGCTCATGGCTCCAGGGAGGCGGCCCTGTCTGCTTCTGCTTCCAGGAGGTCTGAGAGGTTGGTTTTGGAGAGGGTTGGAGAGGGAGGCCCCGGTTAGAAAGACCTGCGTTCAAAATGCCGAACTTGTGAACATAATAAGCAAAGGCCTAGTATCTGTCTTCATTGGAAGTGTGTGCAGTCTGTTTGTTTGAAAATCAGTTCCCCTGTGCATTGAAACTGTACTGATGTCTTGACTGTATGGGACTGAAATACCTGTTTGCTTTTATTTTGTGAAAGGAGTCTAAACAGCCTGCTGCTCAGGGGGCTGAGGTCCGAGGCAGCCCCGGGGCAAGGATAGCTCCTAAGAGAGGCCTCAGGTTCCCGGAGGACACTTCACCCTCCTCCTCGCTGTTCACAGACGTTTGGACCATACAGTTTAAACTTTAATGCTGAAGAAGCCTCAGCCTCCAGGCTCGTGGCGCTGGGTGTGCCCCACCTGCAGGCCCTGGTTAGGAGTTGCCACCTGACAGTTCTTTATCTCAAGGGGTGGAGACCGAGGCCCAGGCAAGTCAGGCCGCTTGGCCAGGGTCCTCGGGCAGGTCACAGCCAGCTCGGAGACCAGAGGCCTGCTCGGCCTCCTCCTGAGGGGCCTTTCCTGCCAGTAGAGGTGTGCTTTCAGGCCGCCGTCTTCCACTTTCCTTTTTCATCCAAAGAGACCTACCGTAGGGACTGGAGTAGTGCTCTCCAGTTCATGGTTGTGAATTTTCCTGCCTTCCCCTCCTTCTCTCCTCCACCATTCATTGAGCACAGTGTGCTGGAGACTTCAGGGGTGGGGTGGAGGAGGGCACAGCTCTGGCTCCAGGCCACGTGCCATCCTGAGGGATTAGTGCCCTGTGTGTGGGGCATGCGGCCTGTGGGCCCAGATGAATTCTGCCTCCACAGTGGCACTTTGGCCTGTCTGAGGTGTTTTCCAGAGAAGCTCACTGCCCAGTGGTCACCGGGGGTGAAGCTGAATCATCACCTGTGGACTCAAGTTCACAATACTGTGCTCACTGGGGCAGAATAACCTAGCAATACTGGGTGCAGCCTCAAAGTTACACCTTGTTACGGGTAATAAGAGGTTCAGCTCACGAGGTGTAAAGTACAACTTGATAGGGTCCTGGTGGCTCAGATAGTAAAGAACCTGCCTGCAATGCAGGAGACCTGGGTTTGATCCCTGGGTCGGGAAGATCTCCTGGAGAAGGGAATGGCAACCCACTCCTGAATTCTTGCCGGGAGAGTCCCGTGGACAGAGGAGCCTGGCGGGCTGCGGTCCATGGGGTCGCACAGAGCCGGATGTGACTGAGTGACTGCCACATCATCCCATGCTAAATGGCAGAGTTTTAGAAAAGACCTGGGTCACCTCGCCTGGCATGCGAGGTCTTAGTTCCCGGGCCAGGGGTCAGAGCCACGCCCCCTGCACTAGAAGCTCAGAGGCTTGACCAGTGGGCCGCCAGGCGAGCCCCCAACCCAGACGTTTCATTTGCTGCTCTTCCGGAAGATTGGGATTGTCTTACAGACCGGGTCTTCCTCCTGGCCACAGTGGGGCCTCCTGTCCTGCAGACGGCCTCACTATGGGACTCTGGCCAGGACGAGTCTCTGCTCCTCCCCTGTGACCGGGGGCCGGGTGTGTGACCCACCTCACCCGCTGGCATGGCAGGAGTGACGCTGTGTGACTTCCAAGCTAGGTCTTAAAAACACGGTCCTGCTTTCTCCTGGCTTCTCTTTGGGGACGCTTGCTGTGGGGAAAGCCACTCTGAGGCCCCAGTCAGCAGCCTCCCGGCAGGCGAGAACCATCCTGGCAGGTGACTCTGCTTTCTCCTCTTCTCGCTCAGCCAAGACCCCAGACCCCGTGGAGCAGAGCTGTGCCCAGTCCAGATCCACAGCCCCCAGAGGCTGAGACAAGTGGAGGTTTAGGCCACTCTGTTTGAGGTGGTTTATCAAATCCCTTACGGTTATGCAGTGGAGGTGGTGAATAGATTCAAGGGTTTAGATCTAATGGACAGAGTGCCTGAAGAACTATGGATGGAGGTTTGTAACATTGTACAGAGGGTGGTGACCAAAACCATCCCCAAGAAAAAGACATGCAACAAGGCAAAGCGATAGTCTGAGGAAGCTTTACAAATAGCTGAGGAAGGAAAAGCGGGAGGCAAAGGAGAAAAGATATTCCCAACTGAATGCAGAGTTCCAGAAAATAGCAAGGAGAGATAAGAAAGTCTTAAGTGAACAATGCAAAGTAATAGAGGAAAACAATAGAACTGGAAAGACTAGAGATCTCTTCAAGAAAATTGCAGATATCAAGGGAACACTTCGTGCAAGGATGGGCAGAATAAAGGACAGAAATGGTGTGGACCAACAGGAGCGACGGTATTAAGAAGAGGTGGCGAGAGTGCACAGAAGAGCTGAACAAAGAAAGGTCTTAATGACCTGGATAACCAGGATGGTGTGATCGCTCACCCAGAGCCAGACAGCCTAGGTGCCAAGTCAAGTGGTCCTTAGGAAGCTTTACAACAAACAAAGCCAGTGGAGGTGGTGGAATTCCAGCTCCGCTATTTCAGATCCTAAAAGATGATGCTGTTGAAGTGCTGTACTCAATATGCCAGCAAATTTGGAAAATTCAGCAGTGGCCACAGGACTGGAAAAGGTCAGTTTTCATTCTAGTCCTAAAGGACAATGCCAAAGAATGTTCAGACTACTACACAATTGTGCTTATTTCACATGCAAATAAGGTCATGTTCAAAATCGTTCAAGCTAGTCTTCAGCAGTACATGAAGCTGGAACTTCCAGATGTTCAAGCTGGATTTAGGAAAGGCAGAGGAACCAGAAATCAAATAGTCAACATCCGTTGGATCAAGGGAATTCCAGAAAAATATCTACTTCTGGTTCATTGACTATGCTAAAGCCTTTGACTGTGTGGATCACAACAAACTGTGGAAAATTCTTACAGAGATGGGAATACCAGACCACCTTACTTGCCTCCTGAGAAAACTGTATGTGGATCAAGAAGCAAGAGTTTGGACCAGATGTGGAACAACAGACTGTCTCAGAATTGGGAAAGGAGTATGGCAGTGCCGGATACTGTCACCCTGCTTATTTATTTAAATGCAGAGCACATCATGAGAAAGACTAGGCTGAATGAATCTCAAGCTGGAATCAAGATTGCTGGGAGAAATGTCAACCTCAGATATGCAGATGATAACCACTGTAATGACAGAAAGTAAAGAGAAACTAAATAACCTCTTGATGAAGGTGAAAGAGAGTGATAGGCTGGCTTAAACCTCAGCATTCAAAAACTAAGATCATGGCATCTGATCCCGTCACTTCATGGCAAATAGAAAGGGAAAAAGTGGAAGCAGAGACATATTTTCTTTTCTTGGGCTCCAAAATCACTGTGGAAAGTGACTGCAGCCATGAAATTAAAAGGCATTTGCTCCTTGGAAGGAAAGCTGTGACAAACCTAGATAGCGTCTTAAAAAGCAGAGACATCACTCTGGTGACAAAGATCCATAAAGTCAAAGCTATAGTTTTTCCAGCAGTCATGTGTGGATGTGAGAGGTGGACCATAAAGAAGGCTTAGCCTGAAGAATTGATGCTTTTAAACTGTGGTGCTGGAGAAGATTCTTGAGAGTCCCTTGGACAGCAAGGAAATCAAACTAGTCAATCCTAAAGGAAATCAACCCCAAATATCCATTGGAAGAACTGATGCTGAAGCTCTAGTGCTTTGGCCACATGATGTGAAGAGCTAGCTAACTGGAAAAGACCCTGGTGCTGAGAATGATTGAGGGCAGGAGGAGAAGGTGGTGGGGACAGCAGAGGATGAGGTGGCTAGATGACATCACTGACTCACTGGACAGGAGTGTGAGCGAACGCCAGGGGACAGCAGAGGACAGAGGAGCCTGGGGGCTGCAGTCCGGGGGTCACAAAGAGTTGGATGCGACTTAGCAGCTGAACAGCGTCATGAAGCCTCGTTACTGCAGTCCTTAGTGTTTCCATTCACCAGTGTTAGATGTGGCATTTTATTACATGCTACATGTAGAAAAATTAAGAAATTACTGTTTTTTTAAAAAATAATTAGCTATAAAAAACTTTAATAACAGCTTTTGGGAGATAATTTGCATAATGTAAGCTCTCCCCTCTTCTGGCGCACAGTTCGGTAGTTTTCTGTACATTCCCAGTTGTTCATCCAGTGCAATTTTATCACCTCAAAATGATAATCAGACTCTTAACCTAGTTTATTCAACAGACACATACAAGCGGAAGATTAGAATTCCTGTACATTGTGTTAGGCTGTGGTGCTGTGCGTCTAGGACCTAGTAGGTTCTCAGGCCATGTTTATTGACATGTGTGTGTGTGCTCAGTTGCCCAGTCCTGTCCAACTCTGTGCGGCCCTGTGGACTGTAGCCTGCCAAGGTCCCGTGCCCATGGAATTTCCCCGGCAAAACTACTGGAGTGGGTTGCTATTTCTTACTCCCAGGGCTCTTCCCAACCTAGGTCTGGAACCCGTGTCTCCTGCGGCTCCTGCGCTAGCAGCGGATTCTTTGCCGCGAGCTCCACCTGACTTGTCAATGTGTGAATTCACATGGAAGGGTGGAGACGCTAACCTGGAGGGTTGAACTGGGCTTGGCTGCACCCCTTGGAGCACCGTTATGTACAGGGGTTCACACTGGGTCTCTGGTGAGAGGGTGCCTGAAGCTGGGTTTGCATGGAGAGGGGAGTAAGGGAAGCGCTGGAGGGACAGAGACCACGCTGCCGAAGGGCGGGCCATCTACGGACGCGTCCCCGTCAAGGGAGAAGGAACGTGGTGTCTGCCAGGCGGGGGCAGATTCAGTCCGAGTTTTGCCCACGCCTGCCTCCTCCATGAGTGCCACACGTGCTCATGCCCCGCTGTGGGCATATGCGGAAGCTGACCACCTGGGCGGAAGCCAGGACATGGCCCAGGGAGGGCAGGGCTGCTGACATCCCAGGCCAGGGGTCAGCACACTTTTTATGGTGAATGTCTTAGGCTTTGTGGGCCAGTCCAGCATCTCCACTGTTGGAGGCAATGAGTAAACCGAGGAGCAGGGCTGTGCTCCAGCAAAACTAGTTGCAGGACAGCGGCCTGAAGCCTGCCTGACCGCGGCCTGCAGGAATCCTTCTGCACCACCTGCCAGGTCTCTGGCCCTGAGACAGGTGGGGCTGGCACTGCCCGTCTCCTGCCCAGGCAGTGGGGCCGTGGGTTCTCAGCGCCTGGCTACTGCCCCGGCCTGGAGCCCTCAGCAGGGCAGCCCGCACCTCTGGCAGGTTGGAGCTCTGGCTCAGGACACGGCAGGAGCTCAGCAGTGTCTGAATAGCTTTGGAGCCCCTGGAAAGTGATAGGGCTGTTGGCGCTGGGGGTGGTGGGCAAAGACAACAGAGGCAGTAAGTAAGGCTAGGGGGCAGGTCCAGTACTTTCTAGACCCCATCGCTTAGTGGGCACGCGGTAGAATGTGTGGAAACCTGGGACAGTGAGGAGGTTAGCATGAGGACTTCAGAGATTTCCTCCAGGACCAGGCGTCACTCACCGAAGTGAGGTTAAGTTACCTATCAGGGGAACTGCGTCAGGAGCCTTAGAAGTAGCCTTTCAGGTGGAGAACATTTCTGCTTTTTAGAGCTTGGGAGACACTGGTTTTGTTGTTGTTTTAGTGGATCATGTAATCTAAATGCCTTAGCTAAGAGTCTAATTAATCAGGCCTCAGGACTTCCTGGTGGTCCAGTGGGTAAAACTATGCGCTTCAACTGCGGAGGCTGCGAGTCTGATCCTTCATCTCGGATTTAAGATTCCAGCTACTGCATGGTCAAAAAAAAAGTCCAATGATCAGGTCTCTAAAGCAAGTGCCTTAATAAACTGCAAGGTGTTCCGTTCCCCAGGGAGTTTAGACGAGCTGAAGCCCCAGGGAAAAAGGCCAGCGCACTCTTGGACTGTTCCCCTGTTCACATCCTGGTTGCAAGTATCACGGGATGTGTGTCAGGCACCTGCGATAAACCTGCGTGGGTCCCACAGTATCATCTCATTACAGTTGTTCTTTGGTTTAGAAGAATAAAAATTCCTTTAACTGAAGGAGGAAGGTATCTTGGCAAGTCAGAAAAAAAGACACTCAATTAAAAATGATGAAATGTCTCAGGCCTGCATGTGTTTCGTTGCTCAATCATATCCAGCTTGGTGATGCCATGGACTGTAGCCCGCCAGACTCCTCTGCCCATGGGGTTTCCCAGGCAAGAATACTGGAGTGGGCGGCTGTTCGTACCTCTGGAGTCTTCCCAACCCAGGGATTGAAGCTGCACTTCCTGCATCGGCAGGCGGGTTCTTTACCTCTGAGCCACGTGGGAAGCTCCCTTCCTGTTACAAAATGGCATTTCACACGCAGATTCATTAATTAGGGTTATCTTGCAGAGGTCTTCAGATCCTTGTCAGCACAAGTACCCCTTTCTCACGCTCCCCCGTAGCCTGTGCTCGGCGGGAGGACATCTGAAACGAGGTGACTCCTGTCTCCTGAGAGACTCCACTATTGCACCTTAACTGTGTCCCTGAACTCCCAGCTTACAGAGGAAGGGTTAGTCAGGACGGGGCTTGGGTTTGCCACGCCCTGAAGACACACCTTTGGTACGCTGGGGGATTGAGACATGGATTGTGAAATGTTAAAACCTCAGGAAAGGATTTCATTCCCTCTTCCTCCCAGCCGTCTGTTTCACTGAAACCCACCCCAGGGTGCAGAGGGGTGTGTCTGAGCCCTGGCCTCTGGGCTCCCATCCCGCCTTCTGGGGTGACCTGCACCCCCACCCCCAGCCATAGGTCATGTTGCCCAGGGTATTGGAATCTTGGCCTGGAACCTCAAGTCCAAACCCACAGTTCCTAGCACATCGCTTTCCTTTTTGTTCTGCCTCGGACTAGGAGAATCGCGCTGGGCGGTTTTGTCATTCATCACCAGGAGTAGTGTGGCTTATTACAACATATTTGTTTTCAACATTCAGATTTGTGCCACTAAATGTTCTGTTTATGATATTAATTTAGAACAAGGCTTCTGTTAATGAGTTGTTGAAAAACAGCTCCTGTATCACCTTTAATAAAGATACTTTTGAAATGTAATTTAATGCATGAAAGTGAATTACTTTGGAGATTTTAGTTTGTTCCTTGCAAAAGAATGTGAGAAGAAAAATATCTTTTTTTTTCTTCTTATTTTTGGACATGCAGCACGGCCTGTGGGATCTTAGTTGCTGACCAGGGATTGAATCTGGGCCCTCAGGAATGGAAGTGCAGAGTCCTACCCACTGACTGCCAGGCGACTCCCCAAAAATGTCTTTTCAATGAACATATTTTCTAAGCTCTGGCCGGCAACCCACTCTTTCAGTTAATATTTATTAGTATTTATCAAGCACTAATGTTTGTTAATAAATATAGTATATTATTATATGTATATATATACTTACATCCTTATACTAAATATGTGTTAGTGTGTATGTTTATGTGTTATACACTTACTATATGTATAAGTATATATATACTCATTATATATACATGCACACACTCATTAAAATCAAACAGAAGTAGAGCAAAATGTTTGATGCCTTAGGATTGTCATGGGATTTTTTTTTCCCCTATGAAACCAGGAACTGAGTTGATGTTCAGCATGAGCCCTTGAGGATCTCAGAAGCCGCCTGTTTCTTCTGCTCCTTTGGGTGAGGCGAGCCTCCCTGGTCAGTGCCCACGTTGCTCGCGTCCACGCCCCAGGGCGGGCAGCTCTGGAAAGCAGGCCGTCTGCTGCTTGTCCCTGCTTCTCGGGCTGAGCCTGCCCCACCCTGGGCACTTGGATGCTCCGGAATTCCCAGGGAGGCTGGGTCCCAGAGTTCTTCTCCGGGGAGGTGGTTGTGATCTGTACCCATCTTACCTTTGTGGAGCTGTCTTGGAGGTTTTCAAATGTTTTCTGATTCAGCCAAGAAATCTTTTTTCCGTTACTAGCTTCCTATTTTTCAAGTCGTTGAATAGTTCTATTTTCTTCCTCTGCCAAGGATGTGGAAACTACTAAGAATAGACGACTCTGTGTGGGATCTTCCCTCCTTTGCTCTCCCTCAAGTTCTTCTTCATGTGAGTGGGCCAGTGGATTGTAGGGGGCAGAGGTGGAGGGATTCTTCCAGTTCAGTGATAAAGATTCTTTAGGAGGATGAGGTAGTTTTGAGAAACTAGTAAAACCTGTCCTGGTGCTTTCGATACTTTATAGGAAATTCTCTTTCATTTTTCTCATGACAGGTGCCAGATAGTGGGGAGGGACAAGTCATTCAAGAATAGCTATCAGGCACCTGTGAGAATGGCCCCTGGGGTCACACAGGCAGCGGTTTTGCCCCGCCTGCCCTGGACCACCTGGGACTCGGGGGCTGGGTGCAGGCACGAAGCCAGTGCTCTGGGGCCCCGGTGTGGACGTGTTTGCTCCCTGTCCTTCATCAGGGCGCGCTTGGTTTGCTGGGTCCCATCTGTCCTGGCATCACTGAGCAGCACTGCTCTGACCTGCAAATAAAGATTTATTTTCACGTTGTTCTGATGGAAAATTTTATTAATGGAAGCATTTTATTCATATAAAAAGTGTTGACAGAGTATTTTGTGTTCAAAATATTGATTAATTTGGGGGAAAACCGAAGAGATTCGATGTTGCATAACAAACCTCTGTTTAAATTCACTGAGTAACCTGCAGTGAATCATAACTCTATTAAGCAAAAGCCAACATGGAGAATGGAGTTTATTTGAAAGACAGATTAGGTGAAAATTTCAGGGTGACTTGACAAGGTTTCACATTTTTGTATAGTTCTAAGTTAAAATGATGTGAACAGGCAGATGCCAGTTCGGAAACTTTGCACTGGTGGGTCTAGCAATCTTAGCAACAGGGGTCACATTTGCTTAGGAAGTATATTTATTCTAGAGGCTTTATGTAGCGTGAAGAATATTAAATTCAAAGTGATCACAAAAATACTACACTAAATATTGATATCATAAATTTTCAACATGACTGTATAAAAATATTTCAGGCGTATATTTTAAGACTAAAATGAGTATGGATTGGTACTGGCTGTTCGCTCACCATTTCAGGGGAGTAAGAAGACTTCAGAGAAACTTATGACAACATCAGAAACAAAACCAAACTCACCATTGCCTCTTAGTTCCAAACCGTGGCTTGTTTCACCCAAGGGCAGTTTTAACTAACTCTGTGAACCAGTAGCAGGGGGTAGTCATTTTACTCTTAGCTAGCTCCTTTCCTCCTCCTCGTTCAAATCTATTTGGATAATGGTTTTCAAAAGTAAGCAAAGTAATTCTGTTCAGTTCTCATATTAAAGTAGCTAAAAACTAAGCAAACAGTTATTTAAATGATGTGAGAAAGTTCGTTTAGCCTAACCAGGGTCTCAGCGTCTTCCTGAAGTCAGACTGGCCTTGCTTGGCTCAGCTACAGGTGCTTTGTAAGTGCATCTGGTTGTGAATGCCATATGTTAGTTGTAAGGGAGTAAAGAAACCCAGGGATGTCAGTGCTGACATTCTAAACAGTGAAACAGGATGCTTGGTTTTAGAAAGAGCAACTGCTTCCATTAGGGATTGCTGGCGTCTTGGGAATTTTGAGGTGTGTGTTTTGCGTCTTGCAGAGCGATCGTGGCAAGCTCGCACGGAGGGCGCACTGGTCCTTGATACCAGGGTTTCAATCCTGGTGACTCTGAACTTTGGACAGGTTGCTAAATGTCATTCTTTAGTTCCTCAATAGACAAGGAGGAATTTGGACCGTATTACTACCTTTTACAGATAATTTTGAGTGTGCAAATAGCAAATCCGATTTTCCGGCATAAATCTGTGTGGCTTCCCACGACAACCTGAGTCAGCCACTATCCGATGACAGACACGCAGGTGAGGAAGAGAGGTCCCGGGGCAGACGGCGCCCCTCCTTGCTCATGGGTGGTGTCGCGAAGTTGCTGAATCTTTGTTTCTGTGTCTTCATCTCCGTAACGGAGGTGGGAAGGCGAAGGTATTTGTAGAGTTGTGAGGAGTGAACGAAGCGCTGCAAGGTTGAGTTAATAACTGTTAAAATACAAGCTGCAGTATGTATTGAGTGTTTCCGGTGTGGTGGGCGCATTGCAGGTGCTGAGGACGCAAGCCTGCAGGGGGCGCGGCTGTGTCTTCAAGAGGCCCGCCGTCAGGTGCTACTGGCGTCCTCGTGGCACGGACCAGGGTGTGCCGAGGGCCACTCTCCTTGGGAAGGGAAGGATGGCAGAAAGATGCGGGTCTAGTCCACCTTCATTAAAAGGAGTCTCGTTCCACGGAAATCAAGGGCTTGCCCTGTGTGCCTGGCACCTGCGGGAGACTACAGGGATCATGGTCCCGGCCCTAAAATTAGTGAAAAACTGAGAATTAGTGTGAAAACTAGATTTCAAGGCCCTTGAATATAGCCTTGAGGATGAAGCGTCTGCCAGGACAGCGGAGGGTGTGAGAGAGGGGGCATGGTGGGCGGGGATGGGCGGGGGCGTGGTGAGCCCCCCTCGTGGTGCGTGGGGCTGGGTCTCTGCTGGGTGCGGCCTGCCGGCCAGGCTTGAGGGCAGGCACACTGAGGGGTGCCTGGCCCCAGGCCAGGTCAGGACACAGGGGAGAGCGGGGTCTTCATGAGTTTGCGTTGTGTTGAGTTGTTACATTTGAGTTTCATGAGTTCTAGACTGTTTCTTCACAAAAATTAAAACCTTTGATTTCATAGTTTTTTGTTTCTTCACCAAATTTAACACCATCATATTTTCAAAAGATCTTCATTTGACTGGAGTAGAGTTGACTTCCAGTGTGGTGGTGGTTTCAGGCGTGCAGCAGAGGGATCCAGCGATACGTGTGCACGTGTTTCTTCCTTTTCCGTGTAGACTGTCGCAGAAGACTGCGTAGCGTCCCCGGTGCTGTTCAGCAGGTCCTTGCTGGTTGCCTGTGTCACATGGACGAGTGGGCCCACGTCCGGCCTCAGCTCCTGGTGTGTCCTTCCCCGCCACGTGTCCCCTTCGGGAACCATAGTTTGCTTTCAATATCTGTAAGTCTTCTTCTGGTTTGTAGGTAAGTTCATTTGTATCTTTTTCT
This sequence comes from Madoqua kirkii, assembly GCA_006408675.1. Lineage (NCBI taxonomy): Eukaryota > Metazoa > Chordata > Mammalia > Artiodactyla > Bovidae > Madoqua > Madoqua kirkii. Next base: position 53,105 of record SJYC01063768.1, read on the forward strand.
TAAAATTAGATTCCACATACAAGTAATACCACATATTTGTCTTTGTCTGACTTAGCTCACTTAGTGTAATCATCTCTAGATCCATAGTTGTTGCTGGTGTAATGTTTTAAATTAAGAAACTCTTTGGGAGGACATACACCCAGGAAAAACAAATCATAGTTCAAAAAGACACACGAGCCTTAATATTCACTGCAGCACTGTTTACAATAACCAGGATATGGAAGCACCCTAAATGTCCATCAACAGAGGATCGGATAAAGAAGATGGGGGGTGGGTGTGTGTGTGCGTGTGTGCGCGTGCGCACGCGCATATACACTATACACAATGGAATATTTTTCCGCCATAAAAAAGAACAAAATTGAGTCATTTATAGAGACATAGATGGACCCAGAGATAGTCATTGTCATCCAGAGTGACGTAAATCAGAAAGAGAAAACCAGATGTCATTTATTCACACATATATGTGGAATCTGAAAAAAGTCGATATAAACAATATTACTTACCAAGCAGAAATAGAGACACAGATGTAGAGAACAGGTGAATGGATACCCAGGGGGAAGGGATGGCAGGGACCGGGAGACGAGCACTGACGTAGCACACACTGATGCTACGCCTGAGAGACTGCAGGCAGCCAGCGAGAACCCGCTGGGTAGCTCAGGGAGCTCTCGGTGCTCTGTGGCGGCCTGAGTGGAAAGGAGATCTGCACGAAGAGGTTAGATGTGCGTAAAGGAGAGGATCTAGCTGGGTCACTCTTCTGTACGCTAGAAACTAACACCATGTTGTAAAGCAACTACTCCAAACAAATCTTTTGAAAAGAAAAATGCTCATTTTGGTCATCACACTTGAAGGCATGTTTTTGCACCTGTGCCTTAGAAAATGAAATAGACCATATGCAGAAACTGGACTCTGTGCAGCAGGTCTCGGCTTGTCGCGTGGATGGGCGTCTTCAGTTTGCCTAGTGCTTTTCTGTTCCATTCGCCATAGAGGAGCAGGAGCTGGGATACTTGGGGAATGAGCTGGCTGTCCCCAGGACAGGGACTTACAGCTGGCTCCCGAGGACGGTGCTCCTGTAGCACCAGAACAGGGACTTTGCTGGTTGAGTTGCTTTGAGTTGAATTTGTGTGTTCAGAGCCTGGACTCCTGCTTTCCCCAATTAATACATCGACTCGGTGGCACTTGCCGTGGACGGTGGTTCTTGTTATGTGCCATAATGCAGATGTGTTGACTAGCTGTTACATAATCATGGTATTGTTTTATAGTCCCATTGTCTGTGTGCATATATATTATTTAATGATAAATGTTTATGTTCTTACACTGTGTTCCTGTCTACATCATGGATGCGTATGGGAACTGTTCACAGAAGCCTGCAGTTGCAGATGGAAGTAGAGCAGGATGGCTCTTCAATGCAGCATTTCCTGTTTCTGAGAAAGAAAACATTAAACCCTTGTAGTTGTCACACATTAGTATGAGTCTGCTTGGCAAGAGACTTGTTCCTGGAGTCGTCCATTCCCCCTTTGATGGAATAACAGACACCAGGTTTACTGTCCACCAGGATTGGGCAGGGGGCTTCCCTGGTGGCGCTAGGTAGTAAAAAACCCACTTGGCCATTTTGGCGATGTAAGAGACGCTGGTTTGATCCCTGGATTGGGAAGATCCCCTGGAGGAGGGCATGGCAACCTGCTCCAGTACTCTTGCCTGAAGAATCCCATGGACGGAGGAGCCTGGTGGGCTGCAGTCCATGGGGTCGGAAAGAGTTGGACACAGCAGGAAGGCTGAGGAGAGTGAGGCACTGGCCTCAGGCACCGAATTTCAGGATGCCCCAGAAAACTCAGTAGTTGAGATTGATAACATTTTAATGCAATACTTTGAGAAAATGGAATTTAATGCAAAAAAATAATCCATGATGGAAAAAAGTCAAATCTGAAATAAAGACAGGGTCGTGTTAATTTTTCCTTTGCTTCAGCTCCAGTATGGCTTGGCTCCACACTGTTACTGATACTATCCTTATTTAAAATTTTGATATTTTGCTTCACGTAGATTTTCTGCATTAATTTTGATTTTACCCCTATCACTGAGTATTTTGTCACTCCCTGAAAATTTGTACCTGAAGCAAGTGCTTCACTAACCTCACCCTGGCCCCAAACCTGACTTTCATCTTAACAAACTTGAAAACCAGACATAATGTATGGAACAATAGTTTTCAGACTTTGGTTAACAGGAAGGTTAGGATTGTGTTCCCTGAAATAAGGGCAACAAGTGGAATAAGCCCTGTAAGTATTCTCGCTTATTCTCTAGGGCTAGGAGTAAACACACTTTTTGAAAAAAAGGGCCAGTTAGAGAGTCTCCAGGCTTTGTAGACCAGATGGTCCCTATCACAACCCCGTTCAGCTCTGGTACTGTCTGTGGCTGCTTTCATACCAAGTATGTGAGTGGTCATGGATGTGTTCCAGTAAAACTTTATTTATAAAGACAGTAGCAAGTTGGATTTAATCCTCAGGCTATAGTTTGCCAGTCCTGGTCTAGAGACAGTTTCTGCATTACAGGTCAGGGGAGAGAAACGAAACAGAACCCCTAGCCTTACTGAAGTGACAAAACAGATCAGAGTTTGGGGAGGACAGGCAGCTAGAATTTGAGGGGCAAAGTATAAGAGAGTAGAGAGCTACTTAGGGAACCCCACGGGTCTGCAGAAGGACCCCCGCCCCTAAGATTTGGGCTGGTCTACACATGCACCAGAGAAAGCACCTCAAAACCAGGAAGAGAAGCCCCAGAAAGGAGTGGACACCACACGAGCTGAGCTGGCGCCCCGCCACCCTCGGTGATGTGTCAGGCCCTTTCAGAGCGTGGTTTTTAATCTTTGTGAGGGTGGATTCAGAACGGCTCTTTGGTTTAGGACATCGAAAGGGTATCACTGCAGTAATGGGGCTGAATTAGTCCAGGACTAAAAGACCGTTACACACTTGCCTGACTGATTCCGGGTAACTTAACTGCATTTCCAGAACAAAGCCCCAGCTGCACTTAAAATGATGTGGTAAAATCCATCACCCAACAATGTAAAAACGTTTCAGTGTCCAGCATCTAATAAAAGTTACCAGGCATGCTAAGAAGCAAGAAAATGTGATAGTAGCCAGGAGGGAAATCAGTCAATAGAAAGCTGTGAGATGAGAGACAAGGACATTAAAATAACTGATATAGATAAGTAGTACACATTCATGAGGAAGACGAGCATGAGTGACAGGTATGAGAAAGACAGAATTGGGACTTGAGAGGTGAAAAATACAGAGACTAATAGCAGCTTGGCAGCACAGAAGAAGACATCAGTGAGCTTCAAGACAGCAATAGAAATTATCCAAGATATGGTGCGAAGAACAAGGAAGCCTGAACAGAGTGGCAGAGCATTAGTGACCTGCGGGGCGGAATCAGCGGAGCTAAGATCCATGTAACTGGAGTTCCCGAAGAGGAGGAAGGAATGGAAGCAGTGTTTGAAGAAACGGTGGCTGAAAAATGTACACTTTTGATGAAGATTGCAAGCCATGAAGCTCACAAACTCCAAATCGAGTAGACAAAATCATACTAAGGTCCAGAGTCCAGTTACTGAAAAGTCGGTGATGAAGAGAAAAAAAGTCTTAAAAAGCAGCAAGAAGACGTATCACAGAGGAACAGAAAGAAGGTCAGTGACTTCTGATCAGAACCTGCTGCCAGCCAGCAGACCACTGCCGTGTTTACTGTGCCAAAAGGAAGAAGCCTGTCAGTTTACCATTCTGTACCCAGGGAAAGCATCTTTCAAAACGAAAGTGAAATAAAAATTTCTGGACCAAGGAATACTGGCAGAATTTATTGCCAGCAGAAGTGCACTACAAGAAATTTTAAAAGAAGTCCAAGTAGAAGGAAGATGATAGCAGATGGAAATTTTTACCCAAAGGAATGAAAAGAATTGGAAATAGTCCATGGATTGGTGAGTATTCACACTGTAATCTTTTTTTTTTTAGACTATTTAAAGCAAAATCGGCAGTGGATTTTGGAACTTAGAGTCCTTGAGAGAGGGAAATAAATGACAATAGTAGCACAAAGTTTGGGGGCAAAGAAGTGAAAATAGAGTACACTGTGTCTCAGGTGGTCCTATTTGAAGGTAAACTGATAAGTTAAAGATGCATTTTTTTATCCAGAAAGATCTCTTGTCTATTGGGGTGGGGGGGGACATTAATTGCCATTGAGAGTGAAAGAAATTCGCTCAGTCGTGTCCAACTCTTTGAGACCCTATGGACAGTCCATGGAATTCTCCAGGCCAGAATACTGGAATGGGTAGCCTTTCCCTTCTCCAGGGCATCTTCCCAACACAGAGATTGAACCCAGGTCTCCTGCATTGTGGGCGGATTCTTTACTAGCTGAGCCACCAGGGAAGCATTCAGTTTAGTCACTCAGTCATGTCTGTCTGTGACCCCATGAATCACAGCACGCCAGGCCTCCCTGTCCATCACCAATTCCCAGAGTTTACCCAAACTCATGTCCATCGAGTCGGTGATGCCATCCAGCCATCTCATCCTGTCGTCCCCTTCTCCTCCTGCCCTCAATCCCTCCCAGCATCAAAGTCTTTTCCAATGAGTCAGCTCTTTGCATGAGGTGGCCAAAGTATTGGAGTTTTAGCTTCAGCATCAGTCCTTCCAATGAATACCCAGGAGTAATCTCTTTTAGAATGGACTGGTTGGATCTCCTTGCAGTCCAAGTCACTCTCAAGAGTTCTCCAACACCACAGTTCAAAAGCATCAATTCTTCGGTCTCAGTTTTCTTCACAGTCCAACTCTCACATCCATACACGACCACTGGAAAAACCATAGCCTTGACTAGACGGACCTTAGTCAGCAAAGTAATGTCTCTGCTTTTGAATATGCTATCTAGGTATCTAGGTTAGTCATAACTTTTCTTCCAAAGAGTAAGCGTCTTTTAATTTCATGGGTGCAATCACCATCTGCAGTGATCTTGGAGCCTAGAAAAATAAAGTCAGCCACTGTTTCCCATCTATTTCCCATGAAGTGATGGGACCAGAGGCCATGATCTTGTTTTCTTAATGTTGAGCTTTAAGCCAACTTTTTCACTCTCTTCTTTCACTTTCATCAAGAGGCTCTTTAGTTCTTCTTCACTTTCTGCCATAAGGGTGGTGTCATCTGCATATCTGAGGTTATTGATATTTCTCCCAGCAATCTTGATTCCAGCTTGTGATTAGTTGGATGTAAAAGAGGACACTGTTACAGATCTTGTAGATGTTAAAAGGGTAATAAGGAGTATTGTGAGTAATGTTATGCTAATAAATTTGACGGCCTCAATAAAATGAACAAGCCCCTTGAAAAACATAAACCACCAAATTTACTCAAAGCAAGTGTATAACCTTTC
>SJYC01063769.1:0-20190 GCA_006408675.1 Madoqua kirkii
AGTTGGATGTAAAAGAGGACACTGTTACAATCTTGTAGATGTTAAAAGGGTAATAAGGAGTATTGTGAGTAATGTTATGCTAATAAATTTGACGGCCTCAATAAAATGAACAAGCCCCTTGAAAAACATAAACCACCAAATTTACTCAAAGCAAGTGTATAACCTTTCATAACTATATTAAAGAAGTTTGATTTGTAGTTAAAAATCCTTGCCTTGAAGAATACTCCATGTCCAAATTGCGTCACCGATAATTACTAAACACCTAAAGAAGAAAGAATAACAATCCTACAAAAACTTTTTCAGAAGACAGAAGAGGAGGGAATGCTTCCTACCTCCTTCCGTGAGGCCAGCACGACCCTGAAAGCAAAACCAAACAGAGACTATAGGAGAGGAAAGCCACTGAGCGCTGTCCGTCATGCGCACATCCTCCGCAACGATCAGCAGATAGAACCGACCAGGCGGTATATAGAAAGGACGTTACATGATAATCAAGAAAAGCTTATCTCAGGAAACAGAGGTGGTTTTAACATTAGAAGTCAATCAGTGTAACCCACCACAGTCATGGACCAAAAGGAGAAAAGGGAGCGTGAGGCCCAGCGATGGGGGTGTGGGGAACATGAAGGGAAGGCAGGATGATTGCAGAGAACTGCACAAAACATTAATCATGACAAGAGCACAAACACACGCATGCATACGAATTCTCCAACAGTAGAATTGAAGTTGGAAATCACGATAAATGGAGTTGATGTTTCAAGACTCTTGCTGTCCAAGAGAAACGTAAACGTGTTGGTTAACATTGGTCTTTGATAAGAACCTGTACACTAGCGTTTCTACAGCAATTACAAAAGAGTAGAAACAGTATGTAACGTGCAGACTCCTGAGGGACTAGAATGATAGCAAGTAATCTAAAAGAAGCAAATAGAAAGAAAATAAAAGAAGATTAAACTTAACTGTGAGTGATTGTTTCCAAGGTAAGTGGAGTTAAATGTTCCAAGGAAAGTTATGACCAACCTAGATAGTGTATTAAAAAGCAGAGACATTACTTTGCCAACAAGGGTCCTTCTAGTCAAAGCTGTGGTTTTTCCAGTGGTCATATATGGATGTGAGAGTTGGACTATAAAGAAAGCTGAGCACAGAAAAATTGATGCTTTTGAACTGTGATGTCAGAGAAGACTCTTGAGAGTCCCTTGGACGGCAAGGAGATCCAACCAGTCCATCCTAAAGGAGATCAGTCCTGGGTGTTCATTGGAAGGACTGATGTTGCATCTGAAACTCCAGTACCTTGGCCACCTGATGCAAAGAGCTGACTCATTTGAAAAGACCCTGATGCTGGGAGAGACCGAGAGCAGGAGGAGAAGGGGACGACAGGATGAGATGGCTGGATGGCGTCACCAGCTCAATGGACATGGGTCTGAGTGAGCTCCAGGAGTTGGTGATGGACAGGGAGGCCTGCCGTGCTGTGGCTCATGGGGTCACAAAGAATCAGTCATGACTGAGCGACTGAATTGAACTGAATTAAAAGGAAAAGATACCAAAGAAGATTTTTTAAAAACTCGACTGTGTCTTGTTTATAAGAGACACACCTAAAGCATGAAGATTAAGAGATTTGAAAGAAGAAAAAAAAAAGAAACTGCAAACTCTAGCCAAAAGCAAGATTGTGTAGTATCAGAGAAAACACAGTTTAAAGCAAAAAGCAGTTCTGGAGGTAGTGAGTGTCATTTCACTTAATACAGTTGGCAGCTGGCTCCTTTAACAAAGCAGTCAGTAGTTTAAGCAAATTCATGTCTTGCTTGCATGAAGTTCAGTACACACAGTCCTGGTTGGCAGATGTTTTTTCAATGGTCGTTTGGGGATTCAGCTGCTTCCCCCCATCTCTGACATCTCCTGAGGCCCGGGATACTCTGCAGGCGCCTTGTGTGGGGCGGAAGGAGTGAATCATGCAGGTGTTCATGGCTGGACTGGAGGGTAGGGTGGTGTATATTAGGATTGCATCCTGTTAGGCGGAGCCCAGGTCCTAAACCAGACTTCACTGCAGGAGAGGCTGTGCCCAGGAGAGAGAAGAAAATCTGGTCAACATGTGGTCTCTGCTGCAGTTTGTAATGATAAAAGGTTCAATTCAAAAGGAAGTCATAATAATTCTAAATATGGATAAGCCATAATATGACTTCAGAATATCCAAAGTAGAGATTGCCATAAGTACAGGGGGGGAAAATAGACAAATTTACAGTTACAGTAGAGATTTCAGCACTTCTCAGTAATGGATAGAATAAGCAGGCCAAAAAAAAAAAAAATCCTGTAAGCACAGATGTTTTACGTAGGATCAATACCCTTGGTCTAATGTACATATAAGTAACACTCCATCCAAAACTGCACCATATGCAAGGAGTTAGGAGAAGGCAGTGGCGACCCGCTCTGGTGCTCTTGCCTGGAAAATCCCATGGGTGGAGGAGCCCGGGAGGCTGCAGTCTGGGGTCCGCTAGGAGTCAGACACGACTGAATGACTTCGCTTTCATACATTGGAGAAGGAAATGGCAACCCACTCCAGTGTTCTTGCCTGGAGCATCCCAAGGACTGGGGATCCTGGTGGGCTGCCATCTATGGGGTTGCACAGAGTCGGACACGACTAAAGTGGCTTGGCAGCAGTGGCTCTGGTAGACTCAGAGTGCCTGAGGCAGTGACCAAAATCATGCCCAAGAGAAAGAAATGTAAGAAGGCAAAATGGTTGTCTAAAGAGGCCTTCCAAATAGCTGAGAAAAGAAGAGAAGCGAAAGGCAAAGGAGAAAGGGAAAGATACACCCATCTGAATACAGAGTTCTCAAAGAATAGCATGGAGAGATAAGAAAACCTTCCTAAGTGAACAATGCAAAGAAACAGAGGAAAACAATAGAATGGGAAATACTAGACATCTCTTTAAGAAAATTAGAGATACCAAGGAAACATTTCATGCAAAGATGGGCACAGTAAAGGACAGAAACAGTAACAGCCTAACAGAAGCAGAAGAGATGAACGAGAGGTGGCAAGAATACACAGAAGAACTTAGGAAAAAGATCTTCATGACCCAAATAACCACGATGGTGTCATCACTGACCTAGAGTCAGACATCCTGGAGTGCGAAGTCAAGTGGGCCTTAGGAAGCATTACTGTGAACAAAGCTAGTGAGGTGATGGAATTCCAGCTGAGCTATTTCAAATCCTAAAAGATGATGCTGTGAAAGTGCTGCACTCAATATGCCAGCAAATGTGGAAAACTCAGCAGTGGCCGCAGGACTGGAAAAGATCAGTTTTCATTCCAATCCCAAAGAAGGGCAATGCCAAAGAATGTTCAAACTACTGCTCATTTCACATGCAAATAAGGTAATGTTCAAAATCCTTCAAGCTAGTCTTCAGCAATACATGAAGCGAGAACTTCCAGATGTGCTAACTGGATTAGAAAAGGCAGAGGAACCAGAGATCAAATTGCCAAGATCCATTGGACCATAGAAAAAGCAGGGGACTTCCAGAGAAACTTCTGCTTCGTTGACTATGCTAAAGCCTTTGACTGTGGATCACAACAAACTGTGGAAAATTCTTCAAGAGACAGGAATACCAGACCACCTTACTTGCCTGCTGAGAAACTTGTATGCAGGACAAGAAGCAACAGTTAGGACTGGATGTGGAACAATGGACAGGTTCCAGATTGGGAAAGGAGTACATCAGGGCTGTATATTGCAGAGTGAATGAATGCTGGTCTGAATGAATCATAAACTAAAATCAAAATTATTGGGAGAAATATTAGCAGTCTCATATATGCAGATGATAACCACTCTAAAGAGCCTTTTAAACAAACTGAAAGAGGAGAGTGAAAAAGTAGGCCTAAACTCAGCATTCAAAAACTAAGATCATGGCATCTGGTCCCATCCCTTCACGGCAAATAGATGGGGAATCAGTGCAAACAGTGACAGACTATTTTGGGAGGCTCCAAAATCACTGCAGATGGTGACTGCAGCCATGAAATTAAAAGACGCTCCTTGGAAGGAAATCTGTGACCTAAACAGCATATTAAAAAGCAGAGACATTACTTTGCCAACAAAGGTCTGTCTTGTCAAAGCTATGGTTTTTCCAGTAGTCATGTATGAGTGTGAAAGTTGGACTGTAAAGAAGGCTGAGTGCCAAAGAATTGATGCTTTTGAACTGTGGTGTTGGAGAAGACATTTGAGAGTCCCTTGGACTCCAAGGAGATCCAACCAGTCCATCCTAAAGGAAATCAACCCTGAATATTCATTGGAAGGACAGATGCTGAAGCTGAAGCTCCAGTACTTTGGCCACATAATGTGAAGAGCCAACTTTCTGGAACAGACCTGATCCTGGGAAAGATTGAGGGCAGGAGAAGGCAGCAGCAGAGGATGAGATGGTTGGAGGGCATCATCAGCTCAATGAACATGAGTTTGAGCAAACTCTGGGAGACTGTGAGGGACCGGGAACATGTTGTCCTGTAGTTCGTGGGATCTCAAAGAGCTGAACCTGACTTAGTGAGTGAACAAAGAACAACAACAGTTTATAGTAGAGATTTCGATACGTCTCACTATTTAGATTTAAAAAAATAAAACCCTGTAAGCACAGATGATTTACATAGGATCACCACCCTTGGTCTAATGTACACATAAATAATATTCCATCTAAAGCCTGCATTGTATACTTTGTTTTCAGGCACGCGTAGACATTTATAAAAATTGCCCAAGACTGGAAACCCCCCTGCTGGTCCAGCGGCTGAGACTCTGAGCTCCCCGTGCAGCGTCACTGTGGTAGTTCAGTCGCTCAGTTGTGTCCAGCTCTTTGCGACCCAGTGGACTGCAGCATGCCAGGCCTCCCTGTCTTCCACTGTCTCCCGGAGTTTGTTCAGATTCATGTCCATTGAGTCACTGATGCCATCTAACCATCTTATTCAAAGCCTTTGACTGTGTGGATCACGATAAACTGGAAAATTCTTCAAGAGATGGGAATACTAGACCCCCTAACCTGCCTCTTGAGAAACCTATATGCAGGTCAGGAAGCAACAGTTAGAACAACACACTGGTTCCAAATAGGAAAAGGAGTACGTCAAGGCTGTATATTGTCACCCTGCTTATTTAACTTCTATGCAGAGTACGTCATGAGAAACGCTGGGCTGGAAGAAACACAAGCTGGAATCAAGATTTCCGGAAGAAGTATCAGTAACCTCAGATATGCAGATGATACCATCCTTATGGCAGAAAGCGAAGAGGAACTAAAAAGCCTCTTGATGAAAGAAGAGAGTGAAAAAGTTGGCTTAAAGCTCCACATTCAGAAAACTAAGATCATGGCATGTGGTCCCATCACTTCATGGGAAATAGATGGGGAAACAGTGGCTGACTTTATTTTTCTAGGCTCCAAGATCACTGCAGATGTAATGAAATGCTGAGCTTGATGAAACACAAGCTGGAATCAAGACTGCTGGGAGAAATATCAATAACCTCAGATATGTAGATGATAACAGCCTTATGGCAGAAAGCGAAGAGGAACTAAAAAGCCTCTTGATGAAAGAAGAGAGTGAAAAAGTTGGCTTAAAGCTCCACATTCAGAAAACTAAGATCATGGCATGTGGTCCCATCACTTCATGGGAAATAGATGGGGAAACAGTGGCTGACTTTATTTTTCTAGGCTCCAAGATCACTGCAGATGTAATTGCAGCCATGAAATTAAAAGACGCTTACTCCTTGGAAGAAAAGTTATGACCAACCTAGATAGTATATTCAAAAGCAGAGACATTAGTTTGCCGACTAAGGTCCGTCTAGTCAAGGCTATGGTTTTTCCAGTGGTCATGTATGGGTGTGAGAGTTGGACTGTGAAGAAGGCTGAGCACTGAAGAATTGATGCTTTTGAACTGTGGTGTTGGAAAAGACTCTTGAGAGTCCCTTGGACTGCAAGGAGATCCAACCAGTCCATTCTGAAGGAGATCAGCCCTGGGATTTCTTTGGAAGGAATGATGCTAAAGCTGAAACTCCAGTACTTTGGCCACCTCATGCAAAGAGCTGACTCATTGGAAAAGACTCTGATGCTGGGAGGGATTCAGGGCAGGAGGAGAAGGGGACGACCGAGGATGAGATGGCTGGATGGCATCACTGACTCGATGGACGCCAGTCTGAGTGAACTCCGGGAGTTCGTGATGGACAGGGAGGCCTGGCGTGCTGTGATTCATGGGGTCACAAAGAGTCGGACACGACTGAACTGAACTGAACCATCTTACCCTCTGCCCACCCCCTTCTCCTTTGCCTTTCGTCTTTCTAAAAGCATCAGGGTCTTTTCCAGTGAGTCAGCTCTTTGCATCAGGTGACCAAAGTGTTGGAGCTTCAGCAACAGTCATGAGTTGAAATAGCATCATGTCAGTAAATTTGAAAATTAGATGAGATAAACAAATTCCTTGGAAAATGTGACTTTCTAAAAGTAGCTACAGAAAAAATTCCTGTAACCACTAAAAATATAGAATCAGTAATTAAAATTTTTAGGCACTGATGGCTTCATTGTTAAATTCCACCAGACTTTCAAAGAAGAAATAATTCCAGTTCTACCCCAATACTTCCTCAGAATAAACCAGGGAACACTTCCCAGTTTATTTTATGAGGTTATCATAATTTTGTTACTAAAATCCATAGGGATGGTATACTAGTGTGTTTATAGCAGACAAGGACAAATACTTTACAGCTATTGATTTTTCATTCTCTTGCCAAAGAAACATTCAGAGTTAACTTGCCTTTTGGCAAGAACTATAGTGTAAATTTGAGTGATAAACCATTTTGATTTATAAAATGTGATTGAAAAAATATTAAGGTTGTGTGTGTATGTACCCGTGTTGCCTTAATTGACCTGTGTGGCTTACTGAGTAGATGAAAACCCATGTCTTACAATGACTGATCGTATCAGTGCGGGCTCTTTGGGCTATAACTGGACCTTAGCTGATAACAGCAAAGGGGGATTTATTGGCCACCTAATTAAGAGCCCTCCAGCAGGGCTGGCTGCAGCTGGGTCCTTCCCCTGGTGTCTTCCTCCTTATTTTCTCTGTTCTCAAAGAGTCTCTTGATGCCCATGTGCTCATGTTCAAGTTCCTCAGGAAAGAAGGAGAATCTCTGTAAGTCTCAGAGAAGGAAGGTAAGACTTGATTCATTTTGATTTGGATTTTGTGTGCTCACAGAGATGAACCAGCTCTGGCCAGGAATAAGATGCTCTTACTGGCCAGCCGTACACATACACACCCATCCACACACACACACACACACACCATCCCCTTGTGCCTGGGATTTGTAACCAGTGTCTCTGGAAGCTGGTGGCCCGAGAGTGTGGAATTTCAACTGGTCAGAAATCGGAGTGAGGTGATAACCTGGAAAAGTGCACGAGTGTTTGGTTTGAAAATTATCTCTCACAGCAGCTGTCAGATGTAGAATCTCATGAGTTTTTCGTCAAAATAATTATAAAATTCTACACAATAAAGAATTCTTAGGACTCTAGGACACAGCCATCCAGTTACCAAGAATGAACAAGTCTGACAAGTTCTGAAAACGTTGATCAGTGGAAACTCTCCTCCCCTTCTTGCGGTTGTGTGAATCACTACAGCTGCGTGGGAAGAGTCTATTTAGCTTTAAGCAGTGGAGCTGAATATACGCTTACCTCACAGTCTAGCGGTCACTCTCGCATGTATATATGCACTAGACGTATTTACCCCCAAATGCTTAAGAGATCTGTGCCAGAAAGATCTTAGGAGTGCTTGTGTTGGCTCCAAAGCAGAAACCGAATGGGTCAGTAGACGGTTGTGTGTCGCACAGTGGAATAATATGCAGCAGTGAAGATAAACAGCAGGGCCAGCAATAACAATGGAGCAAAAACAAAGCAAGACAGGGGACTATGCACTATGTGATCATGTCTGTGTCAGAGTCAGGAGCTCGTGAAAATAAACGACCAGAGCTGCAAGCCTAGGGCAAGCTAAAAAAATGCAGAGGAAAGACCACAGGAAGTTAGAGTGGTCAGAGAAAGGCACCCAACCTTTTGGGGATCCCAGCAGTGCCCCACTCCGTGGCCTGGGTGGTAGTTGGGGTTTTGTTTGTGTAATAACCTTACGAACCTGCACATGTTTCCTGTGCTTGACTATGTACATATAGTATTTCATGATAAAAGTGATTTTTAAAAAAGTTATCTGAAGTTATCCAGCATTTGTAATTTATGTTCACTTCAAAAAAGGCAGAAAATCCAAAGCATCCGTTTATATAGAATGGTTAAAAATGTTTTCTCTCAAGCTTCTTACTTTATCATGTTTTAGAAATTTCCATTTTTGAGATTCAGTTTTTTAAAAGCTTTAAAAGATTTTCCACATGTGAGTTAACCATGTCTTATTCTTACTTCCTAGGTGAGGGACTCCACTACATTATCTGAAGAAGGATAAAGTTGCCTCTGCTTTGCTTCTTTCTTTATTGAAGTCTCTTCCTGCCTGGTCAAGCTCAGATATATCCTCTTGCAGCATACAACACACAGGTATGTCACTAGAAATTTCCATCTGTGTAGGTTTTTCTTCTCCAGCTGTTCCCGGTGTGCCTTTGCATGACAGTGAAGTAATTAAATTCAGAAAGGTCCTGAACTTACCCACTTCGGCTTTAGCAGTCTTGTTCTGTAACAGGTGTATCTGAGTGTCTTCCGGATCCGTGGCAGCGTATTTGGGTGTGTGTCTCTGACGTCTTTTCTTTCCTTTTAAACCAGCGTTAAAATCCGTGAGTGATAGACATCGCCCCTGGTGGCTTAGTGACAGGTGATGAGATTGGGATCCCGGGTTGGCGGTGTGCTCCTGCCCGGGGAGGGCGCCGCCGCAGTAGAGGTGCCGGCGCTGCGAGTGGAGGCCTGCCAGCCGAGGCTTGCATCTCTGATACAGGAACTGCTTACTCCTTCACTGTCTTTCTCTGTGAGTTTGAAAGGAAACAAAACACCCTGTGTTTTAATCTCTTAATTTGTGATTGAGTGGCATTTTATTCTTGAAATTAAGAACTCTTTCATATCTTAGAACATTAACGTGAATATAAAATAGGTTTGAAATGTTTGCATCCAAAGTGAGATTTAATACACAGCTATTTTTGATAACATTCAGAAGCATCAAGAAAACTGGTATTTAAAATTTTATTCATAATCACAGTACCATTCAGTTTTCCCCAATAGTCTCAGTTTTTTTTAGTTGGAAGCAGGGTCCAAACGTTTGCGTTCAGCTGCTCTGCCTCCAGTCTGTCCATCAGCTGAGTGCTCCACCCGCCCCTTTCTTCCTGGCATTCTGTGTGGGTCGTTCTGTAGGCGGGTGTCCCCGTGTACATGGAACGCCTTCTTCTGTCCTTTTGTTTCCTGGGAGGTGGATCTAGAGGTTCGAGCGGCTCAGCCTTTGAGCTCAGCGCTTGGAGGTGGCAGCACGTGCATCTGCTCTGGTCCTCGTGACGCTCGGCACCTGGACCCGTGGCTGTGAGGGGTTGCAGATGATGATGGTGAAAGTCTCATCCTGTACTTTGCCTTGATTCACTGAAATCCTATTTGGTTACCCTAAGGAGACCAGTCCTGGGTGTTCATTGAAAGGACTGATGCTAAAGCAGAAACTCCAGTACTTTGGTCACCTCATGCAAAGAGTTGACTCATTGGAAAAGACTCTGATGCTGGGAGGGGTTGGGGCAGGAGGAGAAGGGGACGACAGGATGACGTGGCTGGCATCACCGACTCGATGGACGTGAGTCTGAGTGAACTCCGGGAGTTGGTGATGGACAGGGAGGCCTGGTGTGCTGCGATTCATGGGGTCACAAAGAGCCGGATACGACTGAGTGACTGAACTGAAGGGACAGTTCAGATGGAAGCAGTAGGACGAATGCCTGATTCTATCTCTTCATGGATTCTCAACACTATGAGACGGTCTCATAGCCGCTTCTCAGGGGACCAGGGAAGAAGCGTCAGCATAAACTCGTAAACTTAAACGTATGTGACGTGTTGTAAAGCACGGCAGCTGTTATCGTCGTGGACGATTGTGGGCTTCTGCGGTGGCGCCTCTGTGCATTGCCTCCTGTCCTTTGCTCTCTGAAGTGGTGAGAGGCTGCAGATTCATTGTGTGCTGTTTCACCCCAGACCTGGAACCAGCTGTTTCTCTAAGCAGCTCCAGCTCCCTCTTGTAGAACATTGTGTCTTGCGACCACAACCTATACACAGGGGATCATTGTTGCCGCAGGGCTGGTTACTGTCCTGGACGTTTTAGGTGGACGGCCAAAGTATTTTCAGAAATCTAGCTCTCTTTTCTGATCTTTATAGCCTGTTTCTTCTCTCTTCCACAGGTAACATTTAAAAAATTTTTTATCTACTGTAATATGGGCTTCCCTTGTAGCTCAGTCAGTAAAGAATCTGCCTGCACTGCAGGAGACCCAGGTTTGATCCCTGGGTTGGGAATAGCCCCTGGAGAAGGAAATGGTAATCCACTCTAGTATTCTTGCCTGGAAAATCTCACGGACAGCGGAGCCTGGTGGGCTGCAGTCCATGGGGTCAGAAAGAGTCGGGCACGACTGAGCGACTAACACTCACTTATTGTAATATAAGTACTTGTGTGTGTGTGTGCCCACTGCCCTCTTTCTTTAAAAATAGTAGTGTACAGTACAAGCTTTTCTCCATGTTTTAAAATTTAACATGTCATGAGCTTGCGGCATAGCCATCCATATGCAGGGATTCTCCGCATCCATTTAACAGCTGTTTAGCGTTCCACAGTGTTGGCCGTTACATTATAGAAGAAGGCTAACTTAAAAATATGCTGGCATTATTCAGTATGTGTTTCTCCTGCATATAAAAGGCATCGGTTTGTCCAGCTGCAGATTCCCCAGTAATCTGGGGACCTGGCAAGTACATTGCCAGTCTTGGCCCGGTTTTCCTTGTGGGTAAACTAAAAGACTTGGACTCGACACTCAGGGTGAGTTATTTTAGCTGAAAGAGACTGCAGATGGGGAAACTGTACCTGAGAGCATCTCCCTGGCCACGGAGTGAGCACCCTATAAGCAGGGTCGTGTCGGTGCCGTGGAATCGGCAGGTATTATTGAGTGATTATGTGTCAGAATCAGGGAGGTGAGGGCAGGTCTGCCGTGGGCAGCTAGCCGGATGAGAGCGTCACTCCCCGCGATGAGAGTGGGTCTCTGAGTAGATCGAGGCCTGCCGGACAGCCATGGGAAGCGCCAAAGACAGGAGGTTCCATCTGGGCTGCACTGACCACGGGGCTCCCGTGCAGCTGGGGGGAACGGATTGTCTGGGAGCTCCGTGAGTGTGGGGCTCGGAGCGGGGGCACCTCGTGCAGGTCTGATTACCCAGCAGGACCAAGAAGGGGCCTGGATCAGCACCTGAACAGCTCCCGTGTCTGCACCACCGATGGCAGAGCGGGAGCTGGCGAGAGAGAGCTGCTGGCTTTTGGCACCTCCTGCCTGTGTTCCTCAAGTGATTTAAATGTTGTAACCCACTCCCGAATGGTGCCGTGCTTCATGCTTCCACTCTGACTTCCTAGTCAAGTTGGTGCTTCAGGAAAGCGCACTTTCCCAGAGCCTCCAGGCCGGGCATGACTCAGGGCAGCCTCTCCGGGAAAGGTGCTGCCCGCCCTGAGTCGCTGTCAGGCGGACGGAGCCCTCAGCTCCTTCCTGTCCAGATGGCTGGGCTCTGGCCCTGGCCCAGGAGCAGGCAGAGTTGAATGAACCCTTGTTGAACATCCTGAGCTGTTTGAACTGACCGTATTGGCAGTGCTGGGTCTCAGGCAGCTATTGTTTTCCTACAGAATTTGAGACCAAGTTTCGTGTTATGGTTTGATCAGGTTCTTTTCCAGCCGTCTGCCTGCGTCAGTCTCTCTCTCCCCCTCCCTCTCTCCTATGCGGGGCTTTTTCATGTGTGATGAGGAGCGGCCTCTTTGTCTGGGTAAGAGTCCAGGCCCCTCTGTGCTTTCCCAGTGAGTTAGCCACAGGCGGCTCCCTGAGCAGAGCGTCTGGCATCAGGTGTCCTGAGCAGTCAGTGTGCTGAAATGTCTGCATAACTGGATTGCCAGAGCGGTTTCTTATCAACAGGGCACACCTGTCTGCCTGTGGCTTTCTCCCTTCCTTGGCCTCACATGGGTGATGTTTTAATCTCCCTCCTGGGCTTGACGTGGAGCTCGTTTTCCTGCATCTCTGTTGTTTAGCACTTTCTTGCTGGCAGAAGCCATTTTCTTTGTTTATCTGATGCTTCCCTTTTTTGGTTTTCCCCGGGCTTTCCAACTCTTGGAACACCCTTTTGTCAGCAGATGTGCATTTGTTTCCAGTTTCTAATCTCCAAGTGTAGCTCAACTTAAACCACCAAAGCAAGGGACATAAAAGAAATCATCAACATAATGGAGATGCAGAGCAAAGTGAAAGGAACCCAGTCTGGCTCTTCACTGTGTTTCTGAGTCCATGCACGCCTCAACTTTGCCAGCAAAGGTCCATCTAGTCAAAGCTATGGTTTTTCCAGTAATCATGTAAAGATGTGAGAGTTGGATCCTAAGGGAATCTGAGCGCTGAAGAATTGATGCTTTTGAACTTCGGTGCTGGAGAAGACTCTTGAGAATCCCTTGGACAGCAAGGAGATCAAATCAGTCCATTCTAAAGGAGATCAGTCCTGAATATTCATATGGAAGGACTGGTGCTGAAGCTGAAACTCCAATACTTTGGCCACCTGATACGGAGAGCTGACTCACTGGAAAAGACCCTGATGCTGGGAAAGACTGAAGGTGGGAGGAGAAGGGGACGACGGAGAATGAGATGGTTAGATGGCATCATCGATTCAATGGACATGAGTTTGAGTAAGCTCCAGGAATTGGTGATGGGCAGGGAGGCCTGGTGTGCTGCAGTCGATGGGTTGCAAAGAGTCAGACACCACTGAGCAACTGAACTGACTGAGTGACTGATGCCTCAACTGAGTGAGAAGCTGGTTAGAAGCTAAAACTTTATGAAACCAATGTCTCAAATAGAGACTTTTCTCATTTGGATAAAATAAGGCCTTAAAATACATTAAATTCATACCTAAACACATAGCAAGCAATAAATTTGTATTAACAGAGCAGTAATTCTGCTCTGTTGGAAGCTGCAGCATCGGAATTCTCGCCCTGTGAACGCCAGGCCCTGTGTTCCCTGCCCGCCTCCCTGCGATGTGGGCCCGGCACGCCCACGCCCAGGCCGCGCTTCCTGGGGCTCTGGTCCTGCCTCCTGTCGGGGTCCTCCGAGCGGACCGACATGGGGCCTGTTCTCGAGCCCACGCTTGCCCTCCGTGGTCACTCCTTTGTGCAGTCTCCGCTTGGATGTCTGCTGTTCCTGTTGGGCAGAACGTTTCTCTGTGTGTGGAAGCAGATACCCTCTTTCCCGACCTAACGCTGGGATGAGGCCAGGAAGGTGAAGCGACGACCGGGCCCAGGGTTCCCATCTCCACATGACCCCGTGTGCTCACCGGTTCCGTGTGCTTCCTGTCTGTGGTTGTTGCAACCCCTGAGCCTCTTCCTCAGATCAGGCTGTTCCTCACCAGGCTTCAGGTCCCTGAAAGCTGCCTCCACCATCTCTTTAAGGCCTTTGACTGAATTTGCATCATTTTTCTTCATCAGCACAATCATTATTTTAAGTATAATTTATGTTAACCTGTAATTGTCACATCTAAACTTGAGGATTAAGGGAAAATTTAACTATTTTATACCCACATATAAGTAAGTGAAATGAAGGTGTTTATTTTAGATCAAGAAATCTAGTCGAAGGTTTCCACAAGTCCCGCATTTTAGAAGCTTCCAGAGATGGGACTTTGCTTACTCAACAATGCTTTGGGTGGTCGGCGTCCACGTGGGGCTCACGCAGGCTTCCTGGCCACCCCCAGGTGGGCGTGAATGAGCAGATACAGTTGTAGGTGAGAAATGACTGTCGCAGGTATTTTAGATAAAGTTAGCAGGTTAGTTTTGTATGTTTCTTTAGAGAGTTATAGTTAGAACCGAGGGGCTTTTCTGACAGTGGGTTTTAGCGGGGGGGTCTTTGGGCACGGCAGCTCTTACTGCTGCATTTACAGCAGGCACTGTTCCAGCCGAAGGTCAGGAAGGGGTTCTGCTCTTTTTTTGCCGCGGTTGGTGTGGAGCGGTTATCAAACTCAGTGATGAAGAAAGAAATCAGAATGTCTAAGCTCTTTAGACCCCATACTTTTTATTAAAACTTTTTTTACAAAAAAATTTCATTTAAACCATTCAAAATGTACAGTTCAGTGGGTTTTATTTCGTATATTCACAGTGTTGTATAGCCATCATCGCTGTCTCTTTCTAGGACATTTTCATCCCAAGAAGAAACTCCATCAGTCTCTCTGTTCCTCTCCTCTCGCCTCAGCCCCTGTCGACCCCAGCTCTGCCCGCCGTCTGCGAGGACCTGCTTGTTCTGGACGTGACACACAGATGGAGCCTCGTGGCGTGTGGCCTTCTGCTTCTGGCTCCTGTTGCTCGAGCGAAGCGCTGTCAGGGTCTTCCCGGGCTGTGCCGTGTGTCAGCGCTTTGTTTTGATGGCTAATAATAGTACACTATATAGACACGGATGAATCTTGTGCGCCCAGTCATCTCTTGACAGACCTTTGGGCTGAATGGTCTTGTCTGTCTTGAATATTGCTGCCGTGAACGTGTGTGTGCAAGTCTTTGTGTAAGCGTATTGTTTCACGTATTTTTTCACTTCTTTTGGGTGTATACACAAGAGTAGGATTGCTGGTTCATACGGTGATAATTCTCTGTTAACTTTTTTGAGGAACTGCCAGATTGTTTTCTACAGTGATGATGAACCATTTTATATCCAGCAATGTATGAGGGTTCCAGTTTCTTCATATTCCTCACCAACACTTGAAGTTTTCCATTTTTTAAAAATTACGGCCACCCTAATAGCTGTGAAGCAGTATCTTGTGATGGTTTGTTCTTTTAAAAGGTAGTTTTTTTAAATTGGCATGACAGAACATAAAATTAACCGTTTTCAAGTGAGTAATTCAGTGGCATATAGTACGTTCACGGTTTGTAACCGCAACCTCCCTCTGGTCCCAGACATTCTCATTACCTCAAAAGGAAATTCCGGACCCATGAGGCAGGTAACCGTCGCTGTCCTTCTCCTCCTCTCCTAGGCTGCCGGCCTGCTTTCTTCTCGGGATTTGCCTGTTCTGTGTTTCATGTGTATGGAAGCCTGCGCTGGGTGGCCTTTTGTCTTTGGCCTCTCTCGCTCAGCATGGTGTTCTCCAGGTTCGTCCATGTCGTAGGCGGCATCATCATCACTTCATTTCTTTTTATGCCTGAGTAATATTTACCCCCCCCCCCCATTTTGTTTATTCGTTTCTCTGTTGATGCTCATTTGGGTTGTCTCTGCCTTTTGAGTGCTGTGAATGATGCTGCTATAAACATGTCTGCACATAAGTGGATTTCAGTACCTGCTTTTCAGTTCTTTTGGGTGTACACCTCAGAGCGCAATTGCTGGGTCGTATTGGTAATTCTGTGTTTAACTTTTTGAGAAACTGAAAATATTTTCCACAAAAAACTAATCCATTTTGTTTCCACCAGCAATATATGAGGGTTTCAGTTTCTCTGTGTCATCAACAATACTTGTTGTTTTACCTTGTTACAAAAAAATCATGCCATCCTGGTGGGTGTGAAGTGATAACTCACTGTGGTTGTGGTCTGTTAGTTCCCTAGTGACTAATGGTGTTGAGGATCTTTTCGTGTGCTTATTGGCTGTTTGTGTGTTTTTCTTGGAGAAATGCTTATTCACCTCCTTTCCCCATTTTTAATTGAGTTGTCTGTCTTTTTGTTGTTGAGCTGTACGAGTCCTTTGTATGTTCTGGATATTAGACTCTTATCAGATACATGGTTTGCAGATTTTGTTGTTCTTTGTTGTTTAGTCAGTACGTCGTGTCTGACTGTTTGCAACCCCATGGACTGCAGTCCCCCAGGTTTCCCTGTCCTTCAGTGTCTCTCAGAGTTTGCTCATACTCATGTCCATTGAGTCAGTGATGCCATTTAACCATCTCATCCTCTGTCATCCCCTTCTCTTCTAGCCCGAAATCGTTCCCAGCATTAGTGTCTTTTTCAATGAGTTAACTCTTTGCATCAGGTGGCCAGAGTATTGGAGCTTCAACTTCAGCATCAGACCTTCTGATGAATGAATGTTCAGGGTTGATTTCCTTTAGGATAGACTGGTTTGCTCTCCTTACAGTCCAAGGGACTCTCAAGAGTCTTCTCTAGCACTACAGTTTGGAAAGCATCTGTACTTCTGCGCTCAGCCTTCCTTAAGGTCCAACTCTCACATCTGTACATGACTACTGGAAAAAACATAGCTTTGACTATACGGATCTTTGTTGGCAAAGTGATGTCTCTGCTTTTTAATAACGCCGTCTAGGTTTGTCATAGCTTTTCATCCGAGGCACAAGCCTCTTTTAATTTCATGGTGTAGTCCCCATCCTTAGTGATTTTGAAGCCCAAGAAAACAAATAGCGCTCCCATTTTTTCTTGTCTTTTCACATTCTTGATAGTGTCCTTTTATATACAAAAGTTTTCAAATTTTGTGAGACCAGTTTACCTTATTTTTCTCCGTAGCTTGTGCTTTTAGGGTCATCTCTAAGAATCCTTTGCCAGATTCAGCATCATGAAAACCTGCCCCTATGCTTTCTTCTAATCCTTATGGTGTTGCATGCATGCTGAGTCACTTCAGTCATGTCTGACTCTTCGCGACCGTATGGGCTGTAGCCCGGGAGGCTACTCTGTCCATGGAATTCTCCAGGCAAGAATACCAGAGTGGGTTCCATGGCCTCCTCCAGTAGACCTTCCTGACCCAGGAGTCAAACCTGCATCTCTGACATCTCCTGCATTGGCAGGTGGCTCTTTTCCACTAGTGCCACCTGGGAAGCCCTGTATGGTGTGAGTTCTTATATTTCAGTTGCTCATCCATTTTAAGTTACTTTGCATGTATGGAGTGAGGCAGGGGTCCAAGCTCATTCATCTCCCTGGATACCCAGTGTTTCAGAGACTGCTTTTTTCCAGCTAAATAGCATTGACACCCTTGTCAGAAACTGCTGGACTGTAGAGTATGGATCTGTTTCTGGACTCCCAGTCCTGGTTCTGCACGCCTGTCCTTATGCTAGGATTTCATTACTTTGATGGCCCTCATTTTGTAGGAAGTTTTGAAGCAGTAAGCTTGATAAGTCTTTCAACTTTGTTTTTCTTTTTTGATACTGTTTTGACTCTTGCAATTCCATGTGAATTTTTAAAATTTATTTTTCAATTGAAGGATAATTGCTTCAGAATTTTAGAATCAGATTTCTCGCTTCTGTAAAAGGCCACTGGAATTTTGATAGAGATTGCGTTGAATCTGTAGATTGCTTCGGGTAGTGTGTTTGTTATGGTTCTCTAGAGAAAGAGAACCAATAAGGTGTGTGTGTGTGTGTGTAAAGAGATAGTTATTTTAAGGAATTGGGGCTCACACAACTATGGAGGCAGGACAGTCCCAAGATCTGCAGTGTAAGTTGGCAACTATAAGAGCCAGTGGCTTAGTTCCAGTCTGAGTCGAAAGGCTTGAAAATCAAAAGGGCTAATGGCGTAGTTCAGTTCAGTTCACACACTCAGTCGTGTCCGACTCTGCAACCCCATGGACTGCAGCACACCAGGCTTCCCTGTCCATCACCAGCTCCCAGAGCTTGCTCAAACTCATGTCCATCAAGTCGATGATGCCATCCAACCATCTCATCCTCTGTCATCCCCTTCTTCTCCTGTCTTCAGTCTTTCCAAGAATCAGGGTCTTTTCCAGTGAGTCAATTCTTCCCATCTGATGGCCAAAGTATTGGAGCTTCCGCTTCAGCATCAGTCCTTCCAGTGAACATTCAGGACTGATTTCCTTTAGGATTGACTATTTTGATCTTTTTGCAGTCCAAGGGACTCGCAAGAGTCTTTTCCAACACTATAGTTCAAAAGCATCAATTCTTCAGCATTCAGCTTTCTTTATGGTCCAACTCTCATATCCATACGTGACCACTGGAAAAACTAGTAGTTTGGACTTTGACTAGACGGACCTTTATTGGCAAAGTAATGTCTCTGCTTTTTAATATGCTATCTAGGTTGGTCATAAGTTTTCTTCCATAGAGAAAGCATCTTTTAATTTCATGGCTGCAGTCACCATCTACATTGATTTTGAAGCCCCAACAAATAAAGTCTGTCACTATTTCCATTGTTTCCCCATCTATTTGCCATGAAGTGATGGGACCAGATGCCATGATCTTAGTTTTCTGAATGTTGAGTTTTAAGCCAACTTTTTCACTCTCCTGTTTCACTTTCATCAAGAGGCTCTTCATTTTCTCTTCAATTTCTGCCATGAGGGTGGTGTCATCTGCATATCTGAGGTTATTGATATTTCTCCCGGCAGTCTTGATTCTAGCTCGTGCTTCATCCAGCCTGGCATTTTGCATGATGTACTCTGCATTTAAGTTAAATAAGCAGGGTGAGAATATACAGCTTTGATGTACTCCTTTCCCGATTTGGAACTGGTCCATTGTTCCATGTCCAGTTCTAACTGTTGCTTATTGTCCTGCATACAGACTTCTCAGGAGGCAGGTCAAGTGTCTCCTGAAGAATTTTCCACAGTTTATCGTGATCCACACAGTCAAAGGCTTTGGCATAATCAATAAAGCAGATGTTTTTCTGGAAGTCTCTTGCTTTTTCTATGGTCCAGCAGATGTAGGCAATTTGATCTCTGGTTCCTCTGCCTTTTCTAAGTCTAACTGGAACATCTGGAAGTTCATGGTTCCTGTTCTGTTGAAGCCTGGCTTGGAGAATTTTGAGCATTACTTTGCTAGCATGTGAGATGAGTGCAATTGTGTGGTGGTTTGAACATTCTTTGGCATTGCCTTTCTTTGAGATTGGAATGAAAACTGATATTTTCCAGTCCTGTTGTTACTGCTGAATTTTCCAAATTTGCTGCCATATTGAGTGCAGCACTTACACAGCATCATCTTAATTTAGGATTTGAAATGCTGAACTGGGATTCCATCACTTCCACTAGCTTGTTCATAGTGATGCTTGCTAAGGCCCATTTGACTTTGCATTCCAGGATGTCTGGCTCTAGGTAAGTGATCTCACCATCATGGTTATCTGGGTCATGAAGATTTTTTTTGTACAGTTCTTCTATGTATTCTTGCCACCTCTTCTTAATAACCTTCTGCTTCTGTTAGGTCCATACTGTTTCTGCCTTTATTGTGCCCATCTTTGTATGAAACATTCCCTTTCATCAAGAGGGACAGGAAGGGTGTGGTTTCTATCCAAAACCCAGGCTTCAGATCCAGGAAGAGCTGATATTTCTGTTTTAGTTTGAAGGCAGGAAAAAAAAGCCAGTGTGTAAATTTGAAGACAGGCACAAAGACTCCTCCTTACTTGGGGAAAGGGCAGACCTTTCTGTTCTGTTTAGGCATTTGATTGAGTGAGGCTCACCCACATTAGGGAGGGCAGTCTGCTTTATTCAGTCTACCTATTTAAATGTTAAACTCATCCAGCACCCTCACAGGAACACCTAGAATAATATTTGATCAGATATCCAGGCACCTTGTGACCCCAACAAGTTGACACATAAAATTAACCATCAGAAGTAGTATTGCCATCATAATATTGTCTTCCAGTCCATGTACATAGATTTGTTTTGGAGCAGACAAATATCTTACTGTTTAATGGTGTATCCTTTCTTTCAGCAATTGTGAACAAATCGTTCACGTATTGGTTAAATTTATTCCTGGGTAATTGATTCTTCTGGATGCTATTATAAATGGAGTTGCTTTCTAAATCGGTTTGTTTGTTGCTGTTGTATAGAAACAGAAATGATGTTTCTTTGTTGGCATTTGTATCCTGCAACTTTGGTGAATTCATTTATTAGTTCTAGTTACTTTCTTGTGATGTCTTTGAGGTTTTCTATACATAGGATCATATCACCTGTGAATAGAGCTGGTTTAATTTATTTCTTTCTAATTTGGATGCCTTTCATTTCTTTTTCTTGCCTAATTGCTCTGGATAGAATTTCCATATAGTAATGAGTAACAATGGTGAAAGCTTCCATCCCTCCCTTCTTCCTGATCTTTCACCATTAAATGTGGGTTTTTCACAAATACCTTTTATCCTTTATCATGTAAGGAAAAGTGA
>SJYC01063771.1:0-22444 GCA_006408675.1 Madoqua kirkii
GCTGGTATCATTCTGCCCCAAGTCCCTCTCGGGAAGCCCCATCTCCCCAGCATGGGGTGCAAGCCTCCCGGTCTGAGGATCCGCAGCCTCTGTAAGCTCTTGGGGTGCTTCCCGCTCCTGCCACCGTTACCCCTGCTGACCCTGCAGTGCCCCCCTTCCTCACGACTCCCGCAGAGCTCCCGAGGGGCGGGGACAGTCTCCCTCACCTCCTTTCCCTGACAAGCAAGGCACAGTGCCATGTATGCCGGAGGTACCTGGCTACCTGCTGAAATGAAACGTGGTTGGTTCGGCAACCTGCAGAGCCACTCACCTGAGAAGGCCTCTCCTGCCCGGTGGGAGGCTGGTGGGTGTGCCCTCCCGCGTTGCACAGCCGTGCTGACCAGCGGCTCTTCAGGAGACGAGAACCTGTGGGAGAACTTGAGACGTGCTCACGCACGGCCAGCGGTGCCCTCCAGAAAACACGGCTGAGGCCGAAACAAAGCCAGAGCTTTGGCGCTGGAGCTAGAATAAAAGAATTCAATGCAAGAAATTAGATGCTTACAAAAGAGCATCTGTAGGATGATCCACAACTAAGACCCAAAGCAGCCAAATAAAAAATATATATATATATATATTTTAAAAAGAAATGTTCTCTTTGAGAACAAAGAGACCGATACAAAAAGGCTTTAAATAAGATGTGTATAAGAGACAGCCTGTGGGAGAACTTGAGACGTGCTCACGCACGGCCAGCGGTGCCCTCCAGAAAACACGGCTGAGGCCGAAACAAAGCCAGAGCTTTGGCGCTGGAGCAGAACGGGCTGATGTCCTCTGAAACAGCGTATATCAGTTTACTGACCATTGGAGGAAGTATACAGGGGACGGCCCTTTTAGAAAGATGCTGGGCAGTGACTCTGTATGGACATGAGTCTAAGCAAACTCAGGGAGATGGTGAAGGACCGGGAAGCCTGGCGTGCTGCAGTTCATGGGGTCGCAAAGAGTCGGACACGACTTGGCTACTGAGTAACAGTGTATTTTAAAACAGACGTGATCTTTGACCCAGCAGCCATGTTGCTGTGTGCCTGCCTAAGTGTGCAGAGATGTGTTCAAGAGTGTTCTCTGCAGGTCGTTTATAACATCAGCTGAAGCCAGCCTCACTGTCTGTGAGCAGAACTGACCAAGCCCCCGTGGAGTGCCGTGTGGCCCTTGCCCGCGATACGGTGCCTGTTCACAGGCCGCTGTGGAGAAAGGCCCTGGATGCAGCTGGCGAGGACGGGAGAGCCGTGGTTAGCTTAAATGTGTGGCACACGCAGCATGGATTGTGGGGAGGACGGAGGAGACGCGTTCCCTCCACGTGCGTGTGCTGATCCTGGGTGTCTGCACGCTCGCACGGACACCAGCAGAGCGTCTGCCTCTGGGCCTCATTGTCTTCTCTGTGAACATGTACTCTTACAGAGAAATCTTCCTGAGCACCTTCCCCAGCACAGGGCACAGCCACTTCGATTAAAGTGTATGACGCTATGTATAAACGTCACAAATTAACCAAACCTAAATGGAACTGGCTTAAACAGTTACTTTGAAATATTCTTTGTTTAGATTTTACATTGAAGTATCATTCACGTACCATAGAGACCACCCCCTTTAAAGCGTATGGCTCACTGGTTTTTAGTCTTTTCACAGAGTGTGCAGTCACCCCTGTGCCCAGTTCCAGAGCCCTCGGGTCGCCCAGGAAGCCCCTTTCCCGTTAATAGGCGTGCCCACTCCCCCGACCCCTGCCAACTGAGCACCTGCTCTGGGCTTTGCCTGGCCTGGACGCGTCGTGTTCAGATCGTCTTCTCTGACCTCACTTGTGAGTATTCAGGGAGGGCTGATGCTCTTCCTGTCTGTCCTGCCCAGGTGCTTCCCTTCCCTCCATCCCTGGAAGCTCATCATCCAGCCAGCAGCTCAGCTCAGGAATGGACCATGCGTGGGGCGGGACGGGGCCCCTGGGCAGGCTTTCAAGGGGCCCTTGGGGTGTGTGGCACAGGTGCCCGGTCAGCACCCCACATTCCAGGGGAGTCCTGACAGGCCTGGTCTGTGCCTTCAGGACAGGCTGCAGGGAGGTTCTCCTGTGCTTGCGATTCTTGGCGCGTGCTCACTTGTCTTAAGCAGCCTGTAAAAACCAAGGATCCAAACCTGTGTTCTTCACTTGTCTGTACAGAGGACATGTGACCTATACCTAGTTATAGGTAAACAAACAGTCATTGTTTGTCGTTAGCTTCATCCTGAGTTGTCTCTTATATTTGAAATAGGAATTCACAACCGAAGAATCAAACACGTCTCACTGAAAACTGTTTACTTATGGAGCACACGTTCCTCACGCATTATAGGATAAAATACTAAACCATAGTCGCAGGTAGCGTCTGATCTAAGCACAGGTTTTCAAGGCATGAAGCTATGAGATCAGTTCTGAAAACTGAAGTTTTTCTTTTTTCTGGCTTCACAGAAATTCAGTTAGCTATGAGTGGCTCAGACCTCACCTTTCCCTCTGTTAACTCAGCAGATGTGTAATGAGAATCTTTTACCTCAGGCCCTAGTGATTCGGGTGCCCAGGGTCTGTTCAACAAAGCAAATCCAGACCCACGTCCTGCCTCAGGGAGTGAGGCAGTGAGTAAGCTGGAAGCAGCAGTCTCGGCAGCACGGACCGCGGGGCGGGTCTTGAGTGGGCCGAGCGGGGTGGGCTCCGTGAGAAGGCAGGAGGGGTGTGGAGAGGAGGGCGGCGGAGCTGGGGTCAGCATTTGCAGGAGGATGGGCAGGCGACCCGTGGCAGCAGGCCGACTCCTGGTTGACCAGTTTCCGGACAGGCACCTTCCTACTTAGCGTCTCGACAAATAGGATTCTAGTCAGTGATGGTGAGCAAAGGGCCGCAGGCCTTTAGGGGTCACAGATAGATGCCCAGGAGGCTCCTGCGCTTTGCACAGTAGTGTGCTGTTATAAGTAGCACCCGTGTGGCTGGAGCACGGGCCATCTTCCTGTCGCAGGCACCGCCTCCTGCGTGGTTCCTGCACGTCCTGGCCACAGGCACGCCTCCCTTTAGCCCTCTCCAGGGGCGGGAAGAGGCGCGTGAAGAGTGAGCCTCTGGCAGCGTGGCCTCTGGCCCTGGCCCGCCAGCTGCCCTGGAGCTGGGTGTGCAGCGTGCCCCATCCCCACAGAACCTGAGTCCAGCCAGGGCTGCCGGGTGGGGAGCCATGGGCTGAGCGGAGTTGGGGGCAGTGGACGCCCAGGACCTCCTAAGGAGAAGGCATTTGGCCCTTATTTGTGTCAGTAGCAGAAATAGATGGATTGAGCAGGAGCACAGCTGGTCTTGAGAGACCTGGTGAGTTTTGAAAGGAGCTCCATTGTGTCTCCAGGCACCTCCTACTTTGCTGGGACAGGGCCTTGCTGGTGGGGACCGGCCACGCGTCACCGTGCGGTTGGCCAGGCCCAGCATCCCCACCGGCGTCCAGTCCCGGGCACCAGGTCCCGCACACCCAGGGTGGGTCTGAGGCTGCGGGGCCGGCTCGAGAAGGGGGCCGGGCAGCCTGCCTTAAGGGAGGTGGTCGCTGGGTGACAGGAGCCTCCATCAGAACAGTGCGGTCTGTAAAGGCGATGAGGCGGAGCAGCATCTGTGTTTTAGATTGGAGAGCCCTGATAGTGCCGTCTGCGCGCCGCAGCAGGGCTCGGGCGGGGCCCCAGCTAGAGGCTGGAAGCCCACAGGGAGCCCCCACCCCAGGTCCCCGCTCTGATGGACCCCCTTCTCCTAGGATGGAGCCCAGTAAGAAGCTGGACGCGGCCAGCGCCCTGCCTGCCAACCCCCCGCTGAAGCTGCACCCCGAGCGCGGAGCCGGGCCGGCCGTGCTGGTGCCCGAGCAGGGCGGCTACAAGGAGCGCTTCGTCAAGGCCGTGGAGGACAAGTACAAGTGCGAGAAGTGCCGCCTGGTGCTCTGCAGCCCCAAGCAGACGGAGTGCGGGCACCGCTTCTGTGAGACCTGCATGGGCGCCCTGCTCAGGTGTGTCTGGCTGGAGGGCCTGGGTCCAGCCGCAGTCTCTGGGCGCCCCTCCCCAACTCCCCCCACGAGGTCTCTCCCCTGGGGCCCCTGTCCCCTGTCCACCGGGCCCAGTTTTGCTGGAGGTGCTCACGTTCTGGGGAGGAGCCACCCCGTCCACCGACGATGGTGGGGCCCTTCGGGGCGATCCCCTAGGGTAGGGTACATGCAACGGGTTCGGGATGTGGAGGGCAGGTCCTCGCTAAGGACAGGATGCCCTGGAGCTGAGTGTCAGGGAGCCCGCAGCAGCCCTCGCGGGCATGTTGTGAATGAACGCCATTCAGAGCCCCCAGCGTCAGGGAGGCTGGAGTTGTACAGCAGAGCGAGCTGGTTCGTCCCGCAGGATTCGCCCGGCGGGGCGCTGAGCACTGCGCTCAGCCTGGGCCCCGCCATCGGGCGCAAACCGGGGAGGCTGCCCTGGCTCGTCCAGCCCTCCGCTGGGGCAGCCTCCCTCCCCAGGGCCCCCACTGGGGACTTGCTGCTGAGCTCTCGTCCTCTCCCCCGAGACTAAGGACTCAGCTCTGGAACGGAGTTTAGTGACTGCGGCGGTGCAGCCCCAGGGCGCCGCTTTCCCTGCGTGGGGTGGGGGTGGGCGGCTCGTGGCCGGGGGCGGTGTCTCTTCCAGTCTCCGCCCTCCTCTGCTCCTGGCGCTCCTCCTGCTCTGCCTTCGGCAGGTGTCGGGGGATCCCGCCCAGGCGCCCTGGGCTCTAAGGCCGCTCAGAGAGCCCCATGATTAAAACAGGTGAGCACAGGCTCCGTGCTGGTGAAGTCTGGACGAGCGAGCTATCATTTTAAAGCCTGTTAATCTCCCCGTCCCCGACCCTCGGCTCTCTCGCCCCCTCCCCAGGGCCCCCCTGCCCACCTGCTTGCTGCTCCGGGATCCCCCACTGTGGCCCCCGGCCTGGATGCCAGGTGCCCTCAGGCTGTCGAGGGCAGGGGCCCTGGAAGGAAGGAGCACTCAAAATTAGTTTTTTATTTTTAATCTCTCGGAGGTGGTTTCCAGCACAGGATGGGGGTGAGACTCAAGTCCAAAAAGGGCAGCGAGGGAGCAGTGGCTCACGTCCTGAGTTTGGGGACAGGAATGATGTAGGAGACTCGTGGTCTCTGTAGACAGGCTCAGCTTTCGATTCCCACGGGACTCAAGTCCTGGCACTCCATCAGCCTTTCTGCAGCTATGAAGAGATAGCCTGCAGATCCGGCGCTTTCTGTGCTGCTAAGGCAGCACTGCTCAGAGGCCCTCCGGGGAGCTGGGGACACTCACGCCGCAGAGCCCCTCCGCGGGGAGCTGCTTTTGGTTTCTGAAATGAAATTTCACTTTTAATTGAAAGGGACTTTCCAAGAGGGACTGATCTCAGCTGCTGTGCTGAAAAACTTCCTTATGAAAAATCACTACTAAAAAAAAAAAATCTTAGCCCTTTTCTCCCATTTAAACCATATTTAAACCAAACTTACCCTGGCATCCTGAAGCCCTGTTGCTCCGAGCTCCGCACAGCAGACACGACCCCTCAGTGAATGGCTCAGCGTTCCCAGTGGGTTCAGATGAGAAAGTGCTCGCCCTCTAACACGTTTATGTGTCTCTCCCCTCAGCTCTTCCAGCCCAAAATGTACTGCTTGTCAAGAAATCATCATCAAAGACAAGGTATTCCTGGTTTTTAATAAGCTGTTTGGTCCTCGTGTTGCGCTGGGTGGTGCCTTCTGCAAGGTTTGCATCTCGCACGCTGGCTCTGAGTTTCCCTGGCTGACGGCTGGCGGAGCAGGGTCGAGGCAGGGGCCTGTAAGCACCCCGACACACCGGGCAGATACGCTGGGCAGGTGCTTCAGCCCCCGAGCCTGCCTCCTCCCCTGAGTCAGTCATGGCTTCACCTTCCAAGACCCCCGGTGGGGGATGTGCGCTGTTATCTCAGGTCCTCCTCCCAGATGGCTGCGTTCAGCCTTCAGACGGTGCTGGCCTGCGGCCCCCACTGAATGAATGTGCTCTTTCCCGCCCCACATAGCGTCTGGAAGTCATTAGACACGTGCGCTTTCAGCCCTCCTGTCCCCTGCGTGGCCAAGGGTGCCTCAGAGCTCGTGAGGGTCCCGCAGCCCAGCACCCAGGGGCCCCGGGCCCTTCTCACCCACTGTGTGGTCATCTGCACCCTGCCAAGCCCTCCTGGGCACACTTCTGGTTTGAAAACACTCGTTCTTGAAGTACTTAAAAGATCAATAAAAATATGTGGTTCTGATATTTAGATTAATGAACCTAACCATTTTTTAAGTGTAGGCCATTAAACTGTACAGTGAAGTTCCCACTTGTGCTGTTCCGCAGCACCGGCGCGCACGGGGACTTGGCTCACTCGGCTCTACCCCTTGTCTTAACATGGCAACCTGTTAGCAATTATCTAACCAATGTAACAAGCTTCCCCAGTGGCTCAGTGTTAGAAAACCCACCTGCCAATCCAGGAGACGCGGGTTCAATCCTTGGGTCAGGAAGATCCCCTGGAGGAGGAAATGGCAGCCCACCCCAGTATTCTTGCCTGGGAAATGCCCATGGATAGAGCCCTGGTGGGCTACAGCCCATGAGGTCACAAAGAGTCAGACATGACTGAGCAACTAATAAGAGCAAACCAGTGTGACAGAGAGAGGAGGCTGAGACTGGCTGAGATGAACTTTTTAGTGCCTCATTTCATTATTCAGAGTTGTTATCCCTGTTTTTCAATGGCATTGACAGCTGAATAACGATTATGGAATTTGATGAAGACTCGTAAATGAGACTCAATAAGCCAGGGATCCTCACGGGGAAATGTAGGTCTGGTTGGCCCCGGGAGACTGACCTCAGCCACTGGGCAGGTCACTGAGGATGGCACCGCCCCAGGGCCTCTGCTTCCCCATCTGTAAAATGGGATGGTTGCAGAAACGATACGAGCTCTTTCTCAGCCCTGAAGCTCTGTACTTTTATCGTTCTTATGTTTTCAATCTGTGTTTTTTCCTCCCTAAGTTGTGAGGTTATATCAGTCACTCAGTTGTGTCCGACTCTTTGTGACCCCATGGACTGCTGCCCACCAGGCTTCTCTGTCTGTGGAATTCTTCAGTCAAGAATACTGGAGTGGATTGCCATGCCCTTCTCCAGGGGATCTTCCCAACCCAGGGATTAAACTTGGGGCTTCTGCATTGCAGGCACATTCTTTACCATTTGAGCCACTAGGGAACCAAAGTTAAACTCAAGTGATTTAAGAAACTTAGGGAATTCCCTGGTGATCCAGCGGTTGACTCCGTGCTTCTGCTGACGTGGACCCAGGTTCAGTCCCTGGTGAGAGAACTAAGATCCCACAAGCCATGAGGGGCAGCCCAAAGAAAAGAAAAGAACCTTAGTGGCACAGAAGGATCATTTTCTGTGATCACATTATTTCTCACTGGTTAAAAATACCTGTTCTGTTGACTTCAACATCTTAAATTATGACCTTTTTTTTAAAAGTCATGTTTACCTAAGATTAGATTTGGCTCAAAATTAATTTATTTTTAACTCTTAGCAGCTGTTGATTCTATTTCTTTACTTGTGGAGTCAAGAAAAGCCTGTAGAGCTCTCGGATTTTCTGCTGTTAGGCAGCATTGGTGCATGGGGGTTTCTTGGAAGTGCCTGGGTACTGGGGCGGTGTGGCTCGTGTTGTCAGGAGAACTGAGAGTGCTTGTTTTCCAAGGGAAAAAGAAGGTTAAGGGAGGGTTTTCATTTTCAAAGGGGGACATTTTCATTGTGGGATTAACTATATCTTTGCAACATGTTTTTTAAAGTTTCTTAAACAGCAAGCTAATGCCTTCCTTTTGGTGGAAAATGAGTTAGTTACAAGTGATATACCCTTCAGAGCAGGAACCAAGATAAATGTTGTACAAGCCGTCTCCCCCTCGTTGTCTTTTACGGTTGTCTCTCTGCTCCTCCAGCAAGGATCTGGCAAGGCCTCACGCTGTAGCGCCCGCTCCCACCGCCCTGCTCCCCCATAGGAGGTTCCGCTCCCAGCAAGGCCGAGGCCTGGGAGCGTCCAGGATCCAGGTGAACTCGGTCCTGGTGTGGGCTTGTCCTGAGAGTGTCTGAGTCCATCTAGAACATTTGGATGCTCCAAATGATCTTCAGTTGTTCAGTGCAACTTGCTTACTTTGGGTTTATCCATTAAAAGCTGGTAGTTAAGGTTGTATCATATAAACTGTGTCTCTTAGTGGGGACGGCTCCTTCATTCTACTCAGACATTAAAACAGTCCTTAGTGCTTTGTGAGCCCTCTTCAGGGATGTGCTCATGACTTTTAAGAGTGGTTTTGCCTTGTCTAAAGTAGCAGCATGTGGAGATTAAGGAATCTTAATCCTCTAAAATAGCTATCTTTCAATTTCAGGTGTTTAAGGATAATTGCTGCAAGAGGGAGATTCTGGCCCTGCAGATATTCTGTCGGAACGAGGGCCGGGGCTGTGCGGAGCAGCTGGCCCTGGGGCACCTGCTGGTGAGTGGCGAGACGTCCAGAAACACCAGTCCCCGGCCAGCACGATGGAGCCCCTAAGACCTTGTCTGCACCCATCTTCCAGACGCAGCCAGATAGGAGGGCAGGCAGAGCCACTTGGGCGTCAGGTGCTACTTTCATGACATCACAGGCAGAAATGTCAGTTGGTTTTTGAGCACCCTGCCCTATTTAGAGTAGAAAGAAGTCTGAAGTGACTGTTAATTATAGAAGGCCCATTTACACCTCCTCCTTTTTATAACCACAAAATTCCATGTAGCTTCTTATTTTTTTATTACTATCATATATTTAATCCTGGAAGGATATTTGAATTAGAATAAAACGAAGTCCTTAGCGGATGACCATTTATTTATCCAGGAAGAAGGGTTAATTGACTTGGTTCTTCAAAAGCAATATAGTTTGAGTAATCACTAAATGGAATATGAAACTCAGTATCTGTTGATACGTTGGTCACTCTTCTCTGTGAGAAACTGGTCTAGCAGCAGATAAGAGACGCTTGCATAGAATTGGACTGTATAGAGGCTGGAATTGGTATTTTAGACTGGAGGTCTGCCAGTTGAGAACTCCGAATGGTCTGCCTTCCAGGTGCATTTGAAGAATGACTGCCAGTTTGAGGAGCTTCCATGTGTCCGTGCCGATGCAAAGAGAGAGTGCTGAGGAAGGACCTGCGTGACCACGTGGAGAAGGCCTGTAAATACCGCGAGGCCACGTGCAGCCACTGCAAGAGCCAGGTCCCGATGGTCACGTTGCAGGTGCGGTGCCCTCTCGCTTCCCCACCTTGGCCCCATCCAGATGCCGACCGTCCACAGAATAGCTTGTCAAATGACTGTTTCCTCAGGAATAAAGAGAAAAGATAGGTGTAACTAGCAATTTTCATCTGACTTTATTTCAGAGCTAAGCTGTATTTGTTTTGCCCGTTTTGATTTACAGAATTAGCATTTTTCATTGCCTTGATCGACTGTCATTTGGGGTGCCAAAAAAAAAAAGAAATGAAGACTGATTATTCAAAAAAAGGTAGAATTTTCCACTTGTCCCAGGGAATAGCCTCAAAATCTTATTGGATCGCTTAAGCATTCTACGGCTCCCGAGACACTGAGACAGAACCATCATTTCACCAGGGTGACTGATCACACAGCGTTGAAGTACAGCTGTCTCTTGGAGAGAGAGGAGAAATTAACGTTTTTTCGTGCCTCCCTTGTTTTCGCACAGTTTTATATTGTGCGCATGTTAGAATCAGATCACTTACGTGTAAATTAAAGAGAAACAGATGTTGGGATGGAAGACAAGCTTCCAAAAGAGTCAGCGGTGTGGACACTGTTGAATATTTGCTTGTTGAGTACATATTTACTGCATGCTGACTGTGTGCTGGGCGATGTTCTAGGGGCTATGGGTTCAGGGTGACCTCATCTTCCAGTGGGAAGAGGTCATAAGTACGACAAAGACAGGAGCAGGGGTGGTGAGGGCGGGCCCCTCCGAGGCCGTCGGGACAATGCGGGAAGAGCATCAGGGCAGGAGGAGTGGCCACGGGCAGCCCTGGCTCCGAGATGGAGCCACCTCGGCAGGTGGGTCTCAGGGGCTGCCTCGCACAGGGCAGGGTTGAGGTGTGTAGCTGATGGGAGCAGACTAGCGGTGGGCGTCGGGGCCGCCCTGAGCAAGGGGCAGACGTGGCTGGCCAGTGGGACTAGCTGGTGGCTTGAGCACGGAGTGTGAGTTGAGCGGATGCCCAGCGCTTGTAACTGGAGCAGCGGGTGAACCAGAGTGCCCTGCCCAGGTGTGGCTCAGAGGGAGAGAGCGGGCTCTGGGGAGGAGGGAGTGGTCTCTGCCATAGGGTGTGTTAATAGGTGGTCCTGGCAGCCCAGGGCCTGGAGCAGGTAGAGAGAAGAGCCAGTCAAGGCCTGAGGCCTGGGCGCACAGTGCTTACAGCCTGCAAAGCAAGGGGGGTCATCCAGCGGGGGGGCGGCTAGCCCGGGAGAGCTCTGAGGGGGATGTCCCAGAGGGAGAGCGCGGGGGTTGGGGCAGGTGTGGTGGGGCAGGAGGGGCGGAGCTGACCCAGTGACTGTGGGTCAGCAGACAGAGGGGTCCAGGACAGGCAGCCAGGCCTGAGGACCACCGGCTGGTTCCTGGCAGATGTTCGGGAGCACATACTGACCCCCGTTTAGAAACGGTTGTCTTAGTTTTTCTATGAAGTGAGAGTAATCACTGTAACCCCCACTTTACCTTCTTTGGAGGCGCGAGGGGGGGGGCGGGGGGGTGGGGGCAGGGGGGGGGGGGCAGGAGGGGCGGAGCTGACCCAGTGACTGTGGGTCAGCAGACAGAGGGGTCCAGGACAGGCAGCCAGGCCTGAGGACCACCGGCTGGTTCCTGGCAGATGTTCGGGAGCACATACTGACCCCCGTTTAGAAACAGTTGTCTTAGTTTTTCTATGAAGTAAGAGTAATCACTGTAACCCCCACTTTACCTTCTTTAACTTTCCTGTGCCTGTGACTTTCTTCCCCGTGAAGTCTGTTTGATTGTTGTTTCTGGTTATTAATAACCTTTAAGTGCCCTCCCCTTTGGAAAATAGACATAGTATTTTTCATAATTGAATAACTTCTTCAGTAATTAAATTTGAATGAAGGCAACATGTACCCAATGAGCAATCCTCCCGAGCTTACACATATTACCATGTTGCTATCAAAGTTATACTTTGCTTCTTGCAAAAATCAATTACCTCTATTTGCAGAAATTAATTTTCATTTGAGAAGGAATTGTAAAGCAAGTGAGTGAAATAGCTTGTCTGTAACCCACTCTGAGCTTCAGTCAAGCCTGCAAAGAGGCAGGTTTTGAAATAACAGCGTTGCTCGTGGTGGCTTGAAATGCTACGGCAGCAGACCCCAGGCTAGCCCAGGACACACAAGAGAACAAATCACAGTCTCTCCCCTTCACTCCACCGTCTGGTGGGGGAGACAGCCAGTTATACAACCGTGTAAATGCCAGTGTGGGGAGGGCTGGTTCACCTGGCCGGACAGGGTCCGTGAGGGCTGTTGAGAGGAAGTGGCATCTGACCTGATGGGGGTCTTGAATGTGTTAGCTGTGGAGAGAGGCGGGTGCAGAAGCACGGAGCGGAACTGCAGGTGTGGGGCCTGAGTTGCACCAGGAAACCCTCCTCGTAAATCTTTCTACCCTTCAGTGATGCAGACGTCCTGGCATGTCCTCAGGGTGCTGACCCTGCAGTGCATCTTGGGGCAGATCTGAGTTTCTGTCCGCCTGTGATCACTGTGGGGAACACGCCTGCTTGGGGGCACGCTGGTGTACCCCCTCTGGGCGCCGGGTTCCCGGTGCCAGCAGGCAGCCACACCCGTACTTCCTCCCCCCGCCAGGAAAGGGCCCGCATCTTGCCGGTAGTGGCCGAATTCGACTCCCAGGTCTTGTTCTTCAGCTCTCACACAGCCTTGTCCTCCTAGGCCTTAAGTCTGTGTTTTAAAAGCGCAGTTGTTCAACTTAGGCCCGAAGCCCCAGGTCATCCTGACTTCCCTCCTTGTCCTGCATTCTGTGGTGTAGACTGATACAGCACAAAGACCCACAAGGTCTTGTGAGCAGTTCTTTTCTAGCTTTAAACCATGGCATTGGCGTGTCAGATATTTTTGAGTTTGTTTTTTTTAATCTGTTAGCATAAAGCATCAGAAAAAAAAAAACTGTCCCATTTAGCCCAGAGA
This sequence comes from Madoqua kirkii, assembly GCA_006408675.1. Lineage (NCBI taxonomy): Eukaryota > Metazoa > Chordata > Mammalia > Artiodactyla > Bovidae > Madoqua > Madoqua kirkii. The sequence continues at coordinate 12,212 of SJYC01063771.1, forward strand.
TTATAGAGTATCATTCTCTTTGAGCAATTCTGTCAATTTGTGAAAAGTCAAAGAGTTTTAAAGGGTGACCAAGGGTCACCTCTTAACTCAGTACATCTGCAGAGACCCTCTTTCCAAGAGGGTCACATTCTGAGGCCTGGGAGGGAGATACTTCAGGGGTCACTGTTCAACCCACTGAAGTGGGCAAAGCTATAAATGGCAAGTCACAGGAAATAGAAATGCATAAAATAAAGAGCATGCTGATAGCTACACGTTAAAGAATTGCAAGTCACACCACTGCCTTTTTCACCCATCGCTGCTGGAGATGGGAAAGTTTGACAGAACTGGCAAAATCCCCCAAATGCCGTGTTAGACGCTTACCCTCCAATAGCTAGAAAAGCCAGTTTTGATCTTCCTTGCACAGGTCTGCAGGGCGCACGTGAAGCTCCTGACTGGCCTGGCGTGCAGGCCCCAGCCTTTCCTCCCGCTGCCCCCTGCCTGCCCTCCCCAGTGCATGGCCCCTCCCCTGAGTCGTCTCAGCGCTCCCCCCGCAACCCTACCCCCAGGCGCTTTCCCCGCACCCCTGCCGCAGGGTGCTTGTCCATCCGTGCTCCTCGCTGTCCTGGGCCAGGCTGACCCAAGGCCAAGGCAGTCCCGGCCCGGTGAATGGAAGCTTTGGGAGGGGGCTGTGGGATCTGAGGCACTGGCCACGTCCATTCTCTAGGCCCAGGACTGATTCCATCCTTACCGCTGCCCTCCGAGGGAGATCTGGTCACTCCCTGCCGACAGATGATGCCATCTGGCCAAGACGTCCCACTGAAAGACGCAGGACACCTTGACTTGGCACCAGGGAACTCGTAGGGATTCTCAGCAGTACCCGGGGTTCCCCTCGCGGGAGGTGCTGGTCAAACTCAGTCCAGCCAGAAGCCTTTCGATGAGCTCCAGACAGCCATGGGCTTGCCCGCTGCAGGCGCTGGGGCCTCTGTGGGCCTCCAGGACCACGCTCGGGAGCAGAAGGGTCCTCTCCACACTGCCCACCTGCCAGGCTGATCCAGACCAGGGACTGCAGGTGGCAGGATGACTGGCCTCGCAGGCCAGAGAAGTGTCCTTACCAGCACCGAGGTCCCCGGCCCACACACTTCCCGGTCAGACAGCGCGTGGCTAGCGCTGCCCCGATGCAGCCTGGCTGGAGGCCCTGCCAGCAGAACCAGAGTGTCCTAGGCCTGAGGGAAGCCTGCGCCCTCTCCCCTCCTGCCGAGTGCTGCCCTCTGAAGCCTGGCTCCACAGTTGTGTTTCATGGCGGGTCTAGGATCTCCCTGTGTGGCCTCTGTCACGTGTCTGGAGGCGCTGTCTCCAGGCCTGCTTGGGCTTGCTGGCCTGCGGGAGCGCTGGCCTGCACTTTGCTTGTGGCAGGTGTACCGGACAGGTGCCAGCAGGTGCCCGTGGCACGGAGCTCGGCAGTGGCCATCACCCAGGCTCTGTTGAAATCTGTGCCATCAGAGAATGGCCACACCGGACATACTCACATTGCCCTTGCACTAAAGGAAATCCAGGCACGCCCTCAGGACAGTCATTTAAATTCCTGGGGACCACACTGTTTCAGGCTCTCGAGAAGCATCGTTTCCAGACTCCAGGCTGAGAAGCCAGAGGGGACGTGTCCGCCCAGCCGGCAGAGGCGGCCCGGCACCCACCCCCGTGTGAGCAGGCTTGCCGGGCACCGGTGGCAGGGCGGCGTCAGCCCGGGGGACATGGCCAGAGGGCACGAAGGTGGGCTGGGGCGGAGCGGTCCTAGAGTGACCCCCCCGGAGTTGCTCCAACCAGTCAGGTCTGGGGAGCTCTGGTGAGGGCCCGCCTTGTCAGCACTCATGCTTCTGTGACACAGTGGCCCGTGCCGGTGTGATGGGGGCCTCATGGGGGCGCCGGCGGCCTCTGAAGGAAGGCGGGTCGTGTGTTTCAGAGTTGGCAACAGTCTCTCTCTCTCCTCCAGAAACATGAAGACACGGAGTGTCCCTGCGTGGCGGTGCCCTGCCCGCACAAGTGCGGCGTCCAGACCCTCCTGAGGAGCGAGGTGAGGGCTGCGGCTGGGCCCCTGCGGGGGCTGGGCGTCCTGTGGTCCCCGCTTCCCCCCTGATGCCGAGGCCCAAGGTCGTCATAGACTGTGGTGGTGATAGAGTAGAAAGATGAAAAGCCTCATGCTGTTCTTGGAAATCAGGTATTTCAGAAACAAGCAGTTAAAAGCTACAGAGTGGTGGATTCAGAGCAAAAATACCATTGAGAACTGAGAAAACGGGAATATGTACAGTGCAGGAAGGGGCGGCACTTTCTAGGTTAAAATCTGCAGAAGAGGAACTCCTCTAGACTGTCTCAGGAAGGTCAGGTGGCTGAGAGATACTCGAGCCATTTCGGCCACACAGGCTGTGCAGGGTCTGCCCTGGGGTGAGAGGGGGGCAGGGGAGGCACCTCGACTGCTGCCCTCGGGTCCACTGTCCCTGAGGCAGGTAGATCCTGCGGGCGCCTTGTCTGACCAGAGTATATCCAGGTGGAACAGTTCCAGGGCTTCTCGGTGCTCCTTCATCGTGTCCTGGCCTGGGTCCCCTTCGCTGCTGTTCTGAGAGCTGTCGGGGCGCCCGTGGGCTTCAGGGTGCCTGCAGCCCTGGTCCCCACGCCCAGCACCCTCGGGCCTGAGCGCTCTGACCTGAGGAGCCTGCTCACTTCAGCCCCTTTCAGCCACCTGGGATTTGACACCCGGATACTGCAGGAGTGGGGGAGGTCGGTCTCTCCCGTCCCTGAAGCCAGGGACACAGGTGCAGCAGGACCCCGGAGCCCCTCTCACCGAGGTGCCCCGTCCTGGGACGTCCCTGCTAGGCAGGGGCAGGTCTCGCCGGGTGTGATGGTGGCCCCTGGGCCCCTGGCCATGCCTCAGAGAACAGCGAGGGCACTGTCTCCACGGCTGGGAAGCCCCTCCGCTAAAGTGGACATACAAAGAGGCTGCTGTGGAAACAGCTTCCAGAACTCCACATGCTTCCCTTAGTGTTGACTCACGCGGGGCTGTCCATATTAGGGACCAGATTGTCTCCATTTGCCTTAAGTTACCTTTATTTTTAAAAATGTTTAAACCTGCATCCATCTCGGGTTTCTGGTGAAAGGTGCCCTTTTACAGAGGTTCTTGCTGTAGCCCTGAGCTCCCCTAAATTCTGTAGGGCTCTGTGAGTAATGATGATGAAGGCAATTTAGGCAAAGTACAGCCCTGAGTTTATAGTTGTAGAAAATGGTGCTAAACTCGATATGTCCCCAATTTTAACATTGCAAGTGTGAGCTGGTTGGACTTGTGACTGTGCCGATGGCAGCGAAAGAAAATGTTTCATGATTTTCAAACCGACGTCACTGCACACGTGCCGCCTGTTGAATTTCTGTACCTGCTGCCCGCCACATGCCTCCCGGGTGCTTTCTCCAGGTGCGGCCACCACCACCCTGCCGGGCCTGGACCTTCCACCGGGTCGGCCTTGGCAGTGGGCAGCTGGGTCCCTCAGGCCTGTCCTGTAACTGGCACGGCCGCAGGAAGGCCGTAACGTGAGCCTCTCCCTCTCGTCCCGAGTGTGGACCTGTCGGAAGGGGACTTTGTCCCAGAGAACAGAGGAGAAGGCATCGCGGCCCCCTGCACCCACCAGAGCGCCGTCCTGCGGGCGCCGGCTGCCGGGAGAACATGCTCCCAGGCCACCCTCCCTGTGCTCACACACCGCTCTGCGAATTCAGGGTCTGATCATTTTCTGTAAAGAAGATCTGTCCCTTGAGTTTCCAATAAAGAAACAGATTATCTTTAAGATTGTGTTAGCCTAACGCAAAACTCCGTGTGTATGAAATGCAGATGTTTCCATTCCCTCCTCCCCGCGGGACACCCTGAGCGGTCTGTGTGTGGCCATTTGCCGCCGGTGAAGTGGGGCACATGGCTCCTCCTAGGTGTCCTCCGCAAAGTGCAGGGAGCACGTTCAGATCCGTGCCGTGCGGATGACTCGGGTCTCTGAAAAGCCACATGAATTTCTGGGCAAGCTGAGGGAAGGAGTCTTTTCAGGAGAGTCCCCTCTGCAGTTGTCGTGAGCGTGGGGGGCCGGGGGGCCCTGTGTGCGCTTCCCTGGGGAGACACCTACTTCTGTCTACTGTACGCAGGTGTGTGGCCCAGCTGCATCGGAATGCTTTCTATTTTTTGTGTTTCATGCAATTTTTTTGTTAATAGTCTTTAAATGTGCTTTTCAGTTTATGTTTTTTTTTTCCTTTTCTTTTTAAAATTCTGCGGACAGCGTGTCACAAAACAAGTTGTTCTTAAAAAAGCCACAAGTGTAAGAAATGTTACAGTAAATGTATTTCTGTATATTGGTGTATATATGTGTATACACGTGATGAGACTGTATATTTACTGGGTAGAAGTCTAGGAAGCAGGTGGTGTAGACACGCCTGCCGATAAACCCCATTCGTAATAGTAGAACCCAGATTCTGCCTGTGCCCTTGATATGTTTGAACATTTTCATGCAAACGTTTGTGCCACAACTCACGTCTCTTTCCCGTTGCAGTTGAGTGCACACTTGTCAGAGTGTGTCAATGCCCCCAGCACCTGTAGCTTTAAGCGCTATGGCTGCGTTTTTCAGGTCAGTATCCGACATTCGTCCTTCCCAGTCGCTGACATTCCGCCATGAGAGAAAGCTAACTCTGTCGACATTTTAACATGCAAGCTCTGAGCTTTCCATTCTGTACGGCACCGAGTCACCAGCTGCACATGCGCAGCAGCCGTTGGGGGCCCGCTTTTCAGGCCGGGGGTGTCGAGAGGCTTCAGGTGGACACCTGTGCTGAGGGGGTTTAATGCCGCAGCCGAAGGATCACACTGAAACCAGCAGGACGGACGCGGGGTGGGGCTTCCAGGTGGACTGTGGCGCCCAAACGTGGCTCCGCAGCGTGTGCTCCAGTGCACAGTCATGAGGGTTGCACACGCCTGAGTTCCTAGCACGTCCCACGCACGTGCCACACCTCCCGGATTGCCGGGCGGAGAGGAATCTCCTCCACTGCCATGCCTATGCCCTGAGAAGCCTGTTCCTGGTTTTTTTGTTTTTTTTTTTAACACACCTGAGGCTGCTAGTGGGTTTGAACTAGTTTTCATTTAAATGTATATCTTGATTTTAGAACTATCAAAGGGCAGCATATACTTCTATTAAAGAGTTTTATATTTGATTTTTGTTTTATCAATACGTTATTGTGAAATCAGTGCAGGGATATTAGCATCTCAACATTTTCGTAGAAAGTGATTTTTTCTAACACACCTGAGGCTGCTAGTGGATTTGAACTAGTTTTCATTTAAATGTATACCTTGATTTTAGAACTATCAAAGGGCAGTATATACTTCAATTAAAGATTTTATATTTGATTTTTATGTTTTATCAATACGTTATTGTGAAATCAGTGCAGAGATATTGGCATCTCAGCATTTTCTTCAATAGCAAAAGCCTGAGAGTGAGGACGAATGTAGCTTTCCCTCCGCTTGTCTCTGAAGGAGACTGAGCCCTCACCGCTGTTATGTCGTATGTACTTATATGCCATTCATTCTGTGTATGTGTATATATATGTTTATATTTAGCAATACTTGTATGAACATATATATATATGAATATTCTATGTACAGAGTATATGTTTTGGAGATCATCAAAATGCTTTCCATGGCTTTTAAATTTTCCAGTATCAAAAACAAATTACATTCTTATACCCATTACTTTCTTAGATGTTGAAGCAGTTTCACGTGCTCATCACTGACTCTGAGATGGTCTGCATCTTATGTACTCTGTAGATTGTTCATGTTCTGTACGTAACTCTCTAAGTATACTTGGAATAGTTAGGGACAGTGCACTTTATGATACTAGTATTTCACTAGTAAGTTAATATCTTAATAGATTACTTAGAATCCTACTTGGATTACACATTCACTAGATTATTGTAGCACCATCTAGTTTCCATTTATATTTTAGTGCAGGAAACTTACTAAGGAACAAAAGGGCTATGTCTGAAATTTTAACTTCTTACTGTTGGAAGTCTGGAGCGTAGGTAAATGGAGGGGTGAGAGGAGCACGCGGCCTCGAGGCAGTGGGTGCAGATCGCAGCGCCTCGTCTTTGAGCTGCTTGCTCCTCTCGGTGCGGCCCCCTCACCTGCACACAGTAGCTCAGTGGCCGCTGAGCGCGGCCCTCCTGAGGCTGGAGATGCTCTGTGAGCCTTCCCCGGTTCAGTCCCCCCCTTCGTGTGTGGCTGCTGGCCTGAGGTCGTTTGAGGCTCTGAGCCTCTGACTGAGGGAGGCTGGCTGACTGCGTCTCCTCTTCGTTCTCAGGGGACAAACCAGCAGATCAAGGCCCATGAGGCCAGCTCCGCAGTGCAGCACGTCAACCTGCTCAAGGAGTGGAGCAACTCCCTGGAGAAGAAGGTACGCCCTGCCGTTCCTGGCTTCTGCCGGCTTCTGATGATTCCTTCATATTGTGTGAAGAGGAAAACCTTCTTTTTATTTAGTAAAGGGTTTTGGATAAAAGAAACAGCATGAAGTGTCAAAAAAGTAGAATTCTTTCCAAGCGTTGAGTTTATAAATGAAGGTGTGTGGTCTTGTTAGCTTGCTAGCTTGCTCTCTGTTTTTCAGTTGCCAAGTGTGTATAAAGTGCTTTTTAAAAACTCACATGGTGATTCTCTTAGTATTGAGTAAGAACAGGGATTGTCACTTCCAGTCTGCACCCCCCAACCCCCGTCTTTTTGTAAATAAAGCTTTATGAAACACGGCCACACACACACTTCAGTACGGTCCGCGGCTGCTTCCACACTGGGATGGCAGCGTCGACACGGAGACCGCGTGGCCCACACAGCCCCCAGACACCGCTCTCTGGCTGTTACAGAAAGTCCGGCAGCCACAGTCCGGAAGGGCTCCAGTGCCGCGCGCGTGGCCCTCCTCTAAGAGGCAGGAGGAAAGGCCGCCTCCGCGACAGCAGGGTCACTGTTCCGTTCCGTTTTTGTTTGTGGACGGTGCTGGGTCTTCACTGCACTGCACGGGCTTAGCTGCCCCGCAGCACGTGGGATCCCAGGGTTACAGTTGATTGTGGAAGTTTGGGGGGCCACACAGCCCCTCCCCAGACACACCTGCCCTCCTGGCCGTCTCCTCGAAGCCCCGCTGTGGGGTCTGCACTCCTTCTCAGGAGCCTGCCCACAAAACACACCTTCCTGGGGGAGTTTGTTCTGTGGTGCTCAGCTCGCCAGGCCCGCTTTCCCAAAGAAAGGATGGGAACCTCCAAGGCAGAAAAAGGTTATAGGTCTCCCACTGTGGCTTGTGGCTTGTATAAAAAATAAGAACTTAACTTGATATTCAGCAAATACGTGTTGAGAGCGTGTGGTGGGAGGGCGCTGGGATGAGCTACTGCAGCCTGGGAGTTGATGTCTGCTCTCTAAAGGTTTGTAAAGATTTGAATATCTTGTTTTGAGTGTTAAGCCCAAGCAATTTAAAATGTAAATGTGCTTGAAGGAGTGTAAAGTTTTAAGTCAAAAGATGTTTATTAAATATGACATTAAATATTTTTTTAGTATAAATGCTTAAGCTGGAGATGAGAAGCTGTGAAAAGGGTTTGTGTGCTGTGTGTACACATGCATGGGACAGGAGGAGCCTTCTGTTTGACCGTGAAATAGAATCTGTGTCACATGAATGTTTATAACTTTCCCATGAGCACATATTTGCTCTGAGTTCAGCGACAGTTTACCTATGAATCCCTTTTTCTCCTCTTTTTGAAGAATGCATTGTTTCTGTGTTTCAAACTACAGGCGTAGATCGCAGGCCTTTGGTCTCTCACAGATACAGCTTCTCATTTATCTAAAAGGTCCTTCCTTTCCTGTAAAGTGGATTGGTTTTGTTCCAGCTGTGCTGGTTATGTAAGCGCAGCGCGGGGCTGGGGGATGTGTTCACCCCCTCAGTTGTAGGCAGGGCTGTCACCAGGAGGGCTCCCAGGGGTGCAGGAGGGGGAGACAGGGATCATCCTGTCCTACGCCCTCCTGCCCTGCCACCCCAGCACCCCGAGAGCATCCTCTGTGCACTGTTGGAAACCCCGGGACCTGGCTGCCCGGCCCACATGCCCTCCCCAGCTGTCCTCCCCCTTGCACACACCACACACCAGCCAGAGGGGCCCAGATTTGAAACATCTATTCCCGTGACTTTGCTCAGGGGTGAGCCCCTCCCTGAGCACTGGACCCCACCCCCCCACCCCCGGACTAAGGACAGCCAGCCCTGCCCTGCACATCCTTCCCTCTGTCCATGAGAAGCTGGCATCTCTTCTCTGGGCCCAAGAGCCAACCCGGACAACAGATGGAGATGTTTGTGTTTTCTTAAAGAGGGAATTTGTTTCTCATCGTGGAATTGTTCAGTTGGATCTTATTTTGTTCATCTAGGGTAGAAAATAGAATATTTGAGTTGATTCAGAAAGACCAATCACTACATTCACAGTCAAACTTTAAAAAAAAGAAGAACAACAAAACTGTTTCATAAAATCCAGACCTGAAAACACCCATCTTATATTTTAGGAAAGCTTAAGTCACAAGGAAGTCTTCGAGTGCCCCCAGACAGGCGGGGGTGGAGGGTGTGCTCAGGGAGGAGAGTCTCGGGCGGGGGGACCCTGCTCCGTGGATTCTGGGAAACACACCTGCCAGTGGGCTTCCCTGTGCCTGCGTGTCTACCTGGTGGGCAGGTGAAAGCTGGGGTCTGCTGGCACCCAGGGGCTGGGATCCTTGATTAGAATATGTGAAGAAGACTGAGTTTAAGGACAGTCCCTCCATAAAGACATTAAGAGCTTGCTGTGGCGGACTCCCCTGGGGGCGCAGTGGGTAGGAATCTGCCGGTCAGTGCAGGGGAAACAGGTTCAGTCCCTGGGTCGGGAAGATCGCACATGCTGTGGAGCAGCTCGGCCTGCGTGCCCTGTAGCCCGTGCTCAGCAGCGAGAGAGCCACTTGCCTCCGGTGGGGGGCCGGAGCCCCGCGCCACAGAGCAGCCCTACTCAGTCAGTGCAGGCGCCCAGTCGTGTCCGACTCTTTGCAACCCCGTGGACTGCAGCACGCCAGGCCTCCCTGTCCATCACCGACTCCCGGAGCCTCCTGAAACTCATGTCCATGGAGTCGGTGATGCCGTCCGACCATCTGTCCTGTGTTGCCGCCTTCTCCTGCCTCCAGTCTTTCCCAGCATCAGGGTCTTTTCCAGTGAGTCAGTTCTTCACATCAGGTGGCCAAGGAGTAGCCCCGGCTCACTGCAGACAGAGGAAGCCCATGTGCAGGAGCACAGGCCCAGCACAGCCACAGATGAAGCTGATGAATGAACAGAAGTTGTTAAATGGGAGAGCTCGGTGTGGCAGGACGTGTGACGGTCAGTGTCGGTCAGGTAGCCTGATTCGCGGCAGAAGGAGTTGCCGTTGGTTTGGGGAACATCACCGAGAGTCGTAGGAAAGTGGCCAGCCTGTGTGTACGATTGCTCTTTTTGGGGGTGTGAGACTACGGGGCCCAGGAACTGTGTCCATCTTCAGCAGAGGGGAATGACGGAGTTGTAACTTTCTAAAGCAAAACCCCGCTGCCAGCCACCCGTGCCCGAGGCTGGATACTGCACGCTGGTCCTGTGCGGGAAGCTGAGGACCGGTGAGACGGCCTGTTTTAGGAAGGAGAGTCTGTTTGTGCTGCGTGAAGCCCTAGGGGAGTTGAACTATATATTGCAGGTTTTGTATTCTTTTGTAAATACGTTTGTTATAAGTAAAACAGACTGAGACAGCACCCGAAAGGTACTGCCTCCAAGCAGGACTCTGACTTGGGGCTGGTGGCTCCTCACAGGGATGAGGTCAGGAATCCAGATGCCGCCTGAGATGCCCGTGAGCTGCCATGTGGCCAGGTGGTCCTCAGGTGCTGCCAGTGTTAGAGGGCACCTCCGAGTGGAGCCGCAACGGAACGCACCGCCTTCCTGGCGGCGGGAGGAGGTTGGGGGTTGCCCAGCGCTTGTGGGCAGAGAAGGCCATTGGTAGAGGGAGCCTTTCCCAGGGTTGAAGTGCCCTTGAGTTTCCTGCATTGGCAGGTGGATTCTTTAACCACTGAGCCACCAGGGCCGTCCTGATGGCCCCTTGTGGAAACATTGTGAAAAGCCGCCTCGTAGAGTTGTCCTTGAATTCCTCACCCCAGGGCTGTTAAGTCCTGTGTAGATTGGTTCTTGGGGCTGATTATTTTTCAGA
>SJYC01063772.1:0-15155 GCA_006408675.1 Madoqua kirkii
CACCCCCACCCCCGGGACCCCCTTCCGCCATCTGTGCCTCCTCTCTGTGGGGTGGCGGGCTGCCCCGAGGACTCCCTGTGGCCCGTGTGAGACCCTCCCCTTCCTGCTCCCTCATTCTGCTGAGAGCTTCTCATAGGGTGGCTAGGGGCCCACTGGTAGCTGTGAAATGATTTAGTGGGTTGCAGCTAGCATTTTTACAAGTAAAACGGAATAGAAAGTGCCAGGTACGTTATACTTGATGAGGACAGGTTTGGTTTTGTGATCCTGTTTTTAGGAATAGGCACCTGTGTTCAAGGGATGTACCGAGAAGCTGAGCGGCAGGGAGGTGTTTCCCGCTGTTTCCTCATAGAGTTTGAAAGCCACTCTGATAAAAGATTTGTTTTCAGCAAAATCTCTAGAAAGCGTCCTGCTTGTTCTGAAAGGCACTTGGCTCATCTTACTTGACTCCTAGGAAAGGTTCTGAGAACCACGGTTCGGGTTCCTGTTGAACGGCCAGGACCCCCCTTTCCTGGGGGGAGGGGTTTGCTCCTGGAACTCCTTCCAGTGAGTGAATAGAAGGCCCGTGTTGTCGACATTTCGTTGTTCGTGTTAGAACTGTTGTTAATTCACATTAAGACCGTGTTGTTCGCTTAATTGGAGACTGTCTTTTTTCAGGTTTCCTTGCTGCAGAACGAAAGTGTAGAAAAAAACAAGAGCATACAGAGTCTGCACAACCAGATATGTAGCTTCGAAATTGAAATTGAGAGACAGAAGGAGATGCTTCGAAATAATGAATCCAAAATCCTCCATTTACAGGTAAAGAGGTGTAAGACTGTGGCGGGCCGGAGGGGATGCGTCTGCCCTCCCCGCCAGGACTTTCTCAGGGAGAATCTGAGCCAAAGCCCCGACCTTTGTCCACAGCGCAGCTTGTTCCTCTTGCTTAAGTGAAACTTGGGGAAGTGGCCTGGGTTCATGGGTGACCTGGGTTCGCGGCTGGCCTGGGTTCACAGGATGGCATGGGTTCTTGGGGCGCCCTGGGTTTGCGGCTGGCTTGGGTTCGCAGGTGGCCTGGCTTTGCGGCTGGCTTGGGTTTGAGGTTAATCTAGGTTCATGGGGCGGCCTGGGTTCGTGGGGCGCCTGGGTCCACAACTGGCCTGGAAGGCTGCAGGCGCCCCGCCCCCTGCCTGTTCCTGGAGGCCCAGCCCCATCCCCTGTCCCCTGTGCCTTTGATTCATTGTTGGTAAAATAAGACTAAAGCCTAGGTTTTTTAAAATTAGCTGCTTTTATGAATATTATCTAAGATTTCATGTTCCTGAGTAGCTGTGTGTAAAGTTTCACTTCCTAAAGTGAACTGAAGCCAAGCTGTTCTGTTCTGAATCTTCCAGCGACGCAGGTACTCACATTACTTTATGTCACCATAGTGACCCAAAGGTACCTCCCTCCCAAACACGCGGGCCCTTGCTGCTCAGAGAAGGGGCGCCTAAACACGCCTGCGTAGACTGTGGCTCCTGGTTTCTGTGACCCACTCAGGCTTCCGTCAGGCGCTTGTCGCAGGTCATTCTTCCAGACACTGTCCTCACAGTGGCCGACTTGGTGCCTTCAGGGTGATAGTTCCTGCGTGTGTCACACTCAGGCGAGAATCACTCCTGTGTTGCCAGAATGGTCTTCCTGTGCCTGTGCTGTTTCCCTAAACTACCTAGAAGACAAAATATTTCTAATAGCTCAGAGTCACAGCATCTTGGAGATCGTCTTGCCTCCCATCTTATTGTTGAGGTTAGTTATAATGCTTTGCATTGCAGAGGGACTTATTAAATTAATTTCATTTGTATTAAACCTGGTGGTTGTCCAGAGACAATGAAAAGCACAATGACACATTAGGTTATAGTTGAAAAGGTGCTGGTCATAGGTATTGGATCAAGCTGGGAAAGCACAGTGCCACGTGCAAGAGTGGCAGGGCTGCTGTGGGCAGCCCCAGGCGCTGCAGAGGGCCCAGAGGCGGCGGTCAGCACGCTGGGACCGAGGCCTGCGGTGCCGTCCGTGAGTAGGGTCCATGTGCGTGGGCTGGCGGCAGCGCCCAGCCCAGGGCCTGGAGGTGCGCGGGAGGGCCAAGAAAGTGACGCTGTGCTTGGAACTACTTACTAAGCATATCAGTGACTGAAGGAAGAATGGGCAGCTAGGGGTTCATTTATTTTCTTTAATTTAATTCTTTTTCTAATGTAATGGTTTCCAAGCTTTTTTAATTGAAGTCTAGTTGATTTACAGTGTTGTGTTAACTACTGCTGCCCAGCAGAGTGATTCAGTTACACGTACGTGTGCTGTTTTATTCAGCCGCTCAGTGGTGTCTGACTCTTTGCCACCCCGTGGACTGCAGCACCTTGGGCTTCCCTGTCCTTCACCATCTCCCGGAGCTTACTCAAACTCATGTCCATTGAGTCCGTGAGGCAGTCCAACCATCTCATCCTCTGTCACCCCCTTGTCCTCCCGCGTTCAATCTTTCCTAGCAGCAGGGTCTTTTCCAATGTGTCGGCTCTTCACATCAGGTGGCCACAGTGTTGGAGCTTCAGCTTAAGCATCAGCTCTTCCAGTGAATGTTCAGGCTTGATTTCCTTTAGGATTAACTGGTTTGATCTCCTTGCAGTCCAAGGGACTCTCGAGAGTCTTTTCCAGCACCACGTGGGAAAGCATAAATTCTTTAGCACTCAGCCTTTTTTCCCGGTCCAACTCTCACATCCGTATGTGACTATTGTAAAAACCATAGCTTTGACTAGATGTTTTGGTCAGTAAAGTGATGTATATACATTCTGCCTTTGTCTAACTTTTTATTTTGTATTGGGGTATAGCCAGTTAGCAGTGTTGCCGCAGATCCCGGCGAGCAGGAAAGGGACACAGGTTAGCATGCTTTTCTGTTACGGTTTTCACAGGGCTCTGTACATAGTTCCCTGTGCTGTGCAGCAGGACCCTGTGTGTCCGTCTACGTATGATAGTTTTCGTCTGCTAACCCCAACCCCCACTCCATCCCTCCCTCAAACCCCTCTCCCTTGGCAACCACCAGCCTGTCTCTATGAATGTCAGACTGTCTGTTTTGTGGAAGAGCTCATTTGTGTCTGATTATGGATTCCACATGTAAGCGATATCATATAGCATTTGTCTCTTTCTGACTTCACCTGATAATCTCTGCTTTCATCCCTGTTACTGCCATCTGGCATTACTTCACTCTCCTTATGGCTGCGTAGTATTCCATTGTATGCATGAAGAGGTAGGTTCATTTATAACCAAAAAGAAAAAATGAGAGAGTCCATTCTGAGGTCATGGGTGCCCTCCGCCACCGTTTCCACAGAGTCTGGCTCAGCCCTGCACCTCAGTCTCCGCCACAGAGCCTTCCGGCCGCCGGGGGAGGGCTCACTGGCTGGATCGCAGCTGGACGCTGCCTGCCCGGCCGCCGTTGCACGTGTCCGCCTTGCCGCTCTCTCTGCGGCGGGCCGGGCCTTCTCCCCGCCTCCAGCCCTGACTCTGGCTCCTCCTGGGACACCTCAGATGGTAGGGTAGACGCCACCTCCTCCAGGAAGCCTTTCCCCAGCCTGTGCCTCGGACTTCTCTGCGTGGTGTCCTCCCTGTCTGAACCTCAGGGCGGGCTTGGAAGGAGTCCACACGGAGTGCAGCGTCCTGACAGCCCCGGGCAGGGCAGGCAGAAGGGCTTAAAGAAGCGGAACCAAAGGGTGTGTTTGGTTCTCCATCGCTGGAAGGGTAGCTTGTTAATACTTTGCTTGTGAAGAAGGTTTCTGTTTTGTCTCTTGCTGTGCCTCGCGGCTCCTGGGGTCTTGGCTCCCTGATAGGGGTGGGACGTGCGCCGCAGCACTGGAGGCGCAGGGGCTTAACTGCTGGACTGCCAGGGAAGTCCCTTTCTCCTTGAACAGTTGGATGACGCGGTGGTCCCCCAGTCAGTGGGTCCTACTCTGTCCCCGGGCCCCTTGCTGAGCCTGGAACCCACCCGCGTCGGCCGAGTGACAGACGGGGATGTGAGCCCCAAGGGGCCGAGCATGAGACAGAGAGGCTGGCGCCCTGGGAGCAGGTCTCCTGACTAGGGTGTACATAGGTTCCGAGCAATCTGTGCCACGCGGCTCAGCTCCTGAGCCCTTTTTTCTAATAAAACCCTCACCTGCATTTAAGGTCTGTGTTTACAGAGACACTGCGGCAGCTGGGCGGAGACGACTCGTCAACCCTGAGGTTGTGTTCGCGGCATCCTGCAGGGAAGGGTGGGCGGGTCTGCATGCAGCCCTCACCCACAGCCTCCACCCAGCCGAGGGCTCCTCGATAGCCGCAGGGTCCCCTGGTGTGGGAGGAGCGCCTCCTAGGTAGTGGAGGTGTGTGTGTTCACATTCCCCTTGCTGTGAGAGGAGCACTTCTAGGCAGTGGATGGGCCTTGTCTGTGAGTGTGTGTTTGTGCGTGTGCCTGCAGTCCGTGTCCCCTCCTGCCCAGCCCCGTGTGTCTGTGTGTGTGCGTGTATGTGTGTGCGTGTGTACGCCTGTGTGCCCATGTCCCCTCCCACCCAGCCCCATGTGTCCATGTGTGTGTGTGTGTGCGTGTGCGTGCGTGCGTGCGCGTGCACCCAGGGTCCCATATCCCCTCCTGCCCAGCCCCATGTGTCCATGTGTGTGTGTGTGTCTGTGTGTGTGTATGTGCGCCTGGGGTCCCGTGTCCCCTCCTGCCTGGCCCCGCCCGCTGACTCCTCGCCCCTGGTGTGTATAGGGTGGCCTCAGGCCGCTGTCCCATGCAGTCCCCCCGAGGGGCTCAGAAGTGAGGAGCAGCTGGCCTCGGCCGCCCCTCCCCGCCCCACGCTCTCCCCGGGCTCCAGCAGCCCTGCGGGCCCCTTGGAGCCGTGCTGGCCGTCTAGAGTTCCGTCAGCGGCCTCCATCCTCACGAGCACCCACGTCAGCCTGGGGGGTTGCTTTGTCACGTGAGCGGGTCGAGGCCGGTCAGACACTCATGGTGAGTGTCTGACATGTGAGTGTTCACATGTGCCAACAGCACTGGCCCCAGAAAACAGGCTTTGTGGGCCGACCATGCCTCTCATGTGTGTGTGAAGATGAGGTGCTCCCAGTGTGGAAAGAAGTGTTCTCTAGAGAAGTCATCGTTACTGTTTAGATGTTAGCTGGTATCAGGGTTTCTTGGAAAGATGAGGAAGATTAACGTTGTACTTTATACCCCGAAAAGTAACGCATGCTTACACGTTTGTTCCTTCACGGCTATCAAGAGCCAGCAAAGGCGCTGAAACCTCGAGGTTTAAAAATAGGCCCCAAAAGGAGAAGTGATCTTGGCAGGCCCCTGGGGCTCCCCCTGCTTGGCCCGCGGCCTCGGGGGTGGCTCCCTTGCCCCACAGCTCCAGGGGCTAAGCCGCTCCCCTTCAGGTGCTCTATTTCAGAAATGCAGATTGTTTTAGAGGTGAAAACCCTTTGGGTCCCTGGCTTCATCTACAAGTGGGCAGGCCAGTCCTGCCGACTTGACCCCCCAGTTCAGCCCCAGACCCCCTCCAGTGATGGTTACAGGTGTGCTGGTCATGTGCTTTTGGAAAAGGGGGTTTCTGAGTGATTTAAATCAAGCCTCTGCCGACAGCCACGCGTTTGTGAGCAGAGCTCTTCTGCCACGGGGAGCACAGGGCACAGGGCACTGGGCGCCGAGCACATCCAGGGAGAGACCCCCCCCATAGGCACTGGTCTCTTGGCTTCACTGGGGGCCCGAGGGCCCGCCACCCACTGGGCCCTGTCCTGCTGGGGGGGTTCTCTCTGCAGCAGGGGCAGTGCGGTGATCCAGGGGTTCTGGCGCTCCCGGCAGCCGCAGAGACAGCGGCCCTCTGGCCCTGGAGGTTCACAGTTCCACTCCTGCTGGTCACTTGACCTTTTATGGGACAGAGGCCTTCACAAGCCCAGCTGAGACTCTGGGAGAGAGGGACATGGGGGTTGCGGGCCCTGCAGTTGGACCTAGGGCTGGGGTCCCTGAGGGCCCATGGGCCTGAGCAGAGGCGCCCTGTGGGGCCGGGCAGGGGTCTGCAGAGGCGTGGCCCTCACAGCAGGTCCTAACCGTGTTCTGCCTTTCTGACACTTTGATTTGGAAGCGGGTCATTGACAGCCAAGCGGAGAAACTGAAGGAGCTCGACAAGGAGATCCGGCCCTTCCGGCAGAACTGGGAGGAGGCAGACAGCATGAAGAGCAGCGTGGAGTCCCTCCAGAACCGGGTGACCGAGCTGGAGAGCGTAGACAAGAGTGCGGGGCAGGCGGCGCGCAACACAGGTGAGCTCGCGTGATCCAGGCCGGCGCTGGGGCTGGCTGTGCGGGAGAGTGGGCACAGACGCAGGCCTGCGGGGTGACCGGCTTCCTGCACCAGGCGCAGAGGGCAGGGCGGACGCCTGCGGGGCGGGCCTGCGGGCGGAGGTGCGGGGCTGCTCTGGAAGGCCGGGGGACAGAAGGCGGCCAGCAGCCGGCAGGGGACCCTGCCAGCCCGCCAACGTGGCTGATGCCTAGAGGCCGCCAGGCCTTTGGGGCAGGGAGGGGGGTTGCTGAGCTAGAGTCCTAAAACCGCCTGAGCAGGATTAACCGCGGGGAGCGCGATTATGCACGTGGGGCTGGCTTAAACCGGCCAAGGACCCGGTGCGGATTGTGGAGCCCAGCAGCTTCGATTCCGGGGGATCGCCCTGAGCTGGGGAGCCGGGGGGCGGCAGGCCGGTGCTCCGGGATGTCCCCGCCCCACAGGCTGAGGCTGGGGGTCCGGGGCGTGCGTCTCCAGCCCCCGCCCCCCGCAGGCCGGCCTCCAAGGGTCACGTGCGCGTGCCCGCCGTGTCTCCCGCCAGGCTTGCTGGAGTCGCAGCTGAGCCGGACGACCAGATGCTGAGCGTGCACGACATCCGCCTGGCCGACATGGACCTGCGCTTCCAGGTCCTGGAGACCGCCAGCTACAACGGCGTGCTCATCTGGAAGATCCGCGACTACAAGCGGCGGAAGCAGGAGGCCGTGATGGGCAAGACGCTGTCGCTGTACAGCCAGCCCTTCTACACCGGCTACTTCGGCTACAAGATGTGCGCCAGGGTCTACCTGAACGGGGACGGCATGGGCAAGGGCACGCACCTGTCGCTCTTCTTCGTCATCATGCGCGGCGAGTACGACGCGCTGCTGCCCTGGCCCTTCAAGCAGAAAGTGACGCTCATGCTGATGGACCAGGGGTCCTCGCGGAGGCACCTGGGGGACGCGTTCAAGCCGGATCCCAACAGCAGCAGCTTCAAGAAGCCCACTGGGGAGATGAACATCGCCTCCGGGTGCCCCGTCTTCGTGGCCCAGACTGTGCTGGAAAACGGGACGTACATCAAAGACGACACCATTTTTATCAAAGTCATAGTGGATACTTCGGACCTGCCAGACCCCTGACGCGTCCCCGGGGCGGCGGATCGAGCAGAAGGCAACTCCTCCGGGGGGTTTGAACCGGCCGTCTCCAGCAAGGTCCTCGCGCTGAGAAAAGGACCTTAGGGGACGGAGGAAGCGGCAGAAGGCGGCCGCGGGCCGGCGGGAGGAGCCACACGTGAGGACTCACCCAACACGTTTTGTAATAGACTAGCGCACTTCACTCTGGAGAATTATTTATCCTTCGACGAGATAAATACTGCTGTCAGAGAAGGTTTTCATTTTCATTTTTAAAGATCTAGTTAATTAAGGCGGAAAACATATATGCTAAAGAAAAGAACCATGAATTTTTTTCTTCCTTAAACTTGAACACCAAAAAAAAGAACACATACACACACATACCCACACCCACACCCCCACACACACACACACACACACCTGGGGATAGCTGGACATGTCAGCATGTTAAGAATTTATGAAATAATAATGCAATTCTGCGATATTATTCTAAAATTCAAGAGTGCAATCTTGTTCCAAATATAGTACATTGTCTATTTTGAAGGCCTCATCTGGTCTCTGTTTTAATAATTTGTTTGTCAGAAGACCCTGAAGTATGCCTAGGTCTTTTTTGAAAGTCTCTAAATTCAGAATCATTTTTTAATTTAAAGTTCTAAGATAACTGTTACTGCAAACATTTTATTTTAAAACGTTGATAGACTGATATTTCTTGGAAGAAAATGTAAAATATCAAACACTGGTTATCACTTGTGATAGGAAAGAGAATATTCAATCTGTTGTTATTTCTCGTTAGAAATGTAAACCTTCAATATCTGTCGTAGTTAATGACACTACTTCAAAATTACTATGAAAGGGAAATTGCTCATGGATGCTGTGCATCATTTTCAGGTTTATAATTGTTTTCACCCTAAAATAGGGCATTAGTTGAACTTTGGAGTTCTAAACAAAATCCTGTAGGTTTTTAAAATTCTGCCCCATGTGTTCAGACACGCTCTCTCTTGCTGACAACACCGACTCCGTGTCCAGTGCTGGGGGTGGGCAGGCGACTTCGCGCGGACGGCGGCCACAGCAGAAACCGTGTTCCCATCCAGTCATGACTGCTGCACTCGCTCCAGCCTTTGCGTAGAGATGGTGGCATCCTGTACACGTGCCTTAGATGTGACTTGCTGCTTCTCGACCCCAGCTTTGTGTTCCCCGTGATTCCAGAAGGCGATGGTTCAGCCAGACTCTCTCTTGACCACTAACTAGACCTTTGCCTGCTCGGGGGGCCTCCCACAGCCCCGTCCGCCGGCCCCCCGGAGCCTCCGCCGCTTCGTCATGCCAGATTCCAAATCTCTCGGGCCCACGGGCGCAGGCAGGGCCGGGCAGGAGCTGCGCCTCCGTGTCCCGGGCGCAGGCGCCCACACGCCCACCGCAGGGCCCTCTGAGCATTCCAGAGACCGCCACCCCGGGCCGCGGGGCTGGGCCACAGGCGTCCCGGGCTGCCCTCTCGCGGGGAGGGCGGCCTGCCCGTCGTCTAGCCCGCGCCCGCCCGGGGCGCCTCTCACCCCGTTCCCCTTCTCAATGGTCCAACTGTGAAGAGCGGGCCTGCCTGTGCCCCTGCTATGCACCCCGCTCCAAGGGTGCTCTTACACTGATGGGTGCTACACGTGACAGGTGCTTCCTAGGGAAACCAATGTGTGTGAACCGCGCATCTGTGCCGCTCGTCCAAAAGACGCGCCCACGACGGGCCAGCGGGCCGCGCACCCCAGACTGCCTGCCGCGGGCTGCCGGCGGCCGCGGGGGCGGCCAGGGGTGCCCGGCGGCCCCGCGTCTCTGGTGCTGCTATGTGTATAAGAGACAGTACACTGATGGGTGCTACACGTGACGGGTGCTTCCTAGGGAAACCAATGTGTGTGAACCGCGCATCTGTGCCGCTCGTCCAAAAGACGCGCCCACGACGGGCCAGCGGGCCGCGCGCCCCAGACTGCCTGCCGCGGGCTGCCGGCGGCCGCGGGGGCGGCCAGGGGTGCCCGGCGGCCCCGCGTCTCTGGTGCTGCCGACCGCCCTGGGTGTGCCTTCGCCCCAGTGCCTGCTGGAAGCACCTCCTCTCCACCGCGTCCCTGGGCTTCCATAAGTGACCTCATGGGTTCCCAGCACCCGCCCGCCCGCAGTTACAGCTTGTTTTTCGCATTAACTCAGTGACGAGTTCCCCGTGGAAGGCCGTTCCAGTGCTTTAGAGGAACCACGGTGAGTCCCACGCGGGGTCGGCCCGCCTGCGTCCCGGCCCCGTCACCTGTTGTGGAAATAGAGACCCACGGGGCCCCCGGGGGCCCGGTGAGGGTCTCGCCTGCAGGTGGGGGCTGGGGGGCCGGGCTCTGGCCCACCTGGGCCCCTGTCACACGTCAGGAGTTTTCAGTCGGCGGTTGTATGGGTGACACGGAGACAGTGTGAATTGTTCACAGGCCCGTCCCATGAGTGGGCGGTGCGGTCACTGTGCTGGTGGACGAGGAGGGCCGCCGTCCACCCCCCTGCCCCAGAGCCCCGCCACCGGCTGAGCAGGCGGCTCCTGGCTGACAGCCTCCCCAGCCGCCTGGGGCCCCGTGTCCCCATTGAGTGCCAAGGGATGGTCTCCCGTGCCGGGCCTGGCATCCAGCCTGCAGCCTGTGGGCAGCGGGCCGAACCCTGAAACACAGCAGGCGCGGGCCCCCGAGTATATCCCAGGGGCACACACCTCCAGTCACCCAGGCCCACTGTGCCTCCCCGCCCGCGCTTGGAGGGGCGACCGTGACCCTGAGCTGGGCCCAAGCTGGGCGCTGACCGCTCCAGCCCCAGCATCTCCGCCTGCCCTCACGGACGCACGCGGGCCAGGGACCAGGAGCCTCGTGGGGCTCAGCCACACCTCAGCCCTCCGAAACCCGCCCCTCTGCTGGTGCTGACCGCCAGGGCTGGAAAGGGTTCAGGCAGAGCCGGAAACCCCGCTTGTTAACTCTAGTCCAGACCGTCACTGACGGGCCGCCGGGGAGAGCTGGGGGAAATCCAGGCGCCCCTTTGCTCCGTGACCTGGTGGGGGGTGTCCGCCACCCAGTCTGCTGCTCAGCCCAAAACCATGGTTCTGCCTTCTGTTCGCAAATCTCGATAGCTCTGTTTCTTCCAAAGTAGATCATGTCCCCGAGGGTCCAGGTCGGATGGGGTCGGCCGGGGGCTGCAGCCAGGGCAGATGGCTGGGCCATCTCTGCCGTCAGGTGGGCGGCAGTGGGGGTGGAGGCGTTTCCTGCTGGCCCCGGTGACCCGGGTGCGGGAGGTCTGCCCCACTGGCAGAGACCCGAGTGAGTGGCTCAAAGCACTGCTCCCATTTCATTTCTGCCGCCGCTGCTGCTGCTGCTGCTGCTGCTGCTGCTGCTGCGTCTAGTCTGTCTTGTGAACTCGCAACAAAACAGGCGGAGCCCAGGTGGCTGCACCTCCCCTGCGGTTAGTGGCGATCTGTCCCAGCTAGGCCCTGTAGACCAGTGAGGTAACTCCACAGCAAACTCAACGACCTAATTGGCAAACTCAAAAAGCTGGCATTATTCTCCAGGATTTCTCTGAGAATTACCTGTAGAGTTAACAGAGTCTGTGGTCAAGGACGTGCACATCCACGTAGACACTGTTGAGAATCGGCTCTTCCTCTGATGGCACACCTCTGCGTTCAGTTCTCTTACCCCAAACAAAGACCAAAGAAGGCCAGTCTCTCACGTGACTCTGTACTTTTAATCTGCCTGTTTTAAAAAAATAAAAACTCGCGTCTGTACAACCGCTCGCTGTGAGGACCCATCTTGACAGTCCAAGTGATTGTGACCAGTGATCACGTACGTGTTCTTCTGCTCTTCTGAGAAAAAACACAAAAGGACCGTGTAAGTTATTGCCCAGCAATAATCATGTTGTTAACGGTGGGTCAACAACATGTCTGACTTCCTGATAGCATTATTATGTTTGATATTTTTGTTTACTGTATATCGTGTGTGGTTTATTTGGTATTTATTTGTGTTTTGAGGTCTTGCAACGTTTTTGTGTTCCTGATGCTAATAACTGAAGTTTGTAAGAGTGTAGAATGCCCAACTTTGAAATGCTGAAACTGTCTCATTAGAGGAAAATAAACCTGACTGAGGAGTCTCGGCTTCTTTCTCAGCTCACTCACGGAGGCCCAGCACCACGGGGCCAGCCTCCCCGGGTGGGCACGGGGGTCCAGCCTGGCGCAGGAAGCCCTGCTCCTCCCACAAGGCTCCCCCTGAGTCAGCAGGCATGGGGGCTGCCTTCCAGCGCCCCAGGCACAGCACGAAGGCCCCGGGCTCCGCCTAGCCCTCCCCACCACCCCTGCTCCTCCGGGTGTCACCCCCACAGCCGTGTGGCCCCCCGAGCCCACCCTGCGCTCTGCCGTCTCCGCGTGGCTGGCTTGTGAGGCATCGGGGCCTCACAGGGGTGTTTCCAGATGAGGACTGACGGCCTCTGCATCCCACCTCCCCACACAGCATCAGCACTGGCCTGGTGGCGCCCTGCGTCCCTGCAGAGCTCCAGGGGGCTGGGGCCTGCGTCCTGCACCTGGGTCACTCCATCAGAGCCTGGAGGTTGAGGGGAAGCTGTGAGGGGCCCGAACCCCGCGCCTGCCCCAGGACCGCAGGGGGGCCTTCGAAGGCAGAGCTCAGAGACCAGGGATCTGAGGACCAGAGGGCGGCTGGCCCCAGGTTGGGGTTCAGGACTGTGGGCAGGGCCCCCGCCCTGGGCACCTGTTTCTTCTTCTCTCAGACATTCATGAGGCCGCACGAGACCCAGGGGAGGGGCAGTGGGGCGGTGAGGGGGACACGCTTCACCAGTGGTGCCCACACCCCGGGCGAAAGCGCCTCGGGGCAACCTTGACCTGCTGGACAGGATGGGCAGCCGGCCACGATGCGGGCTCCGGTCATTCAGCTGCAAGTCCTCCCACCGCAGACGGCATGGGGTGGGAGGGACCCTCGGCGCGGCACTGGGCTCCAGGTCTCCCACCCCTGCTGGCTTTGGAGCCTGGCCACCCCGTACTCAGCCCCCAGGTCCACTCGCTTGTGGTAGCCTGGCCAGTCCCCGGGCTGGCTAGGAGCGTCTCTGACTCCGGCTGTGGCTCCCCTGGGCCCAGCGGCCAGTGGTGTCTCCCCTGACAGACCGCCCCCCATACAGAGGCCGCGGGGGCAGGCGACAAGTTAACCCCCACTGGAAGGGTGGGCAGGCGGGACAGTGTGGGCCCCTGACACCCTGGCCAGAACCCTCCCCAAGGCGCGGGGCTCAGCAACCCTCTGGGGACAGTCTCCTGGGTGTCTGCCTGGCGTGCACAGGTGAAAGGGCGGGCTGGCCAGGACTGAGGCCCTCCTGGGGCGGCCCTCACACGCCCCGTGCCCCCCCAGGCTGTGAGCGGGCACTGCTGCCTGGCTCTGCAGGCGGAGGAGGAAACAGCCAGCTGAGCCGCAGGCCCACAGCACTCACACCGGGCACAGCCTGTGTCCGAGGCTGGCATACCCCCTCCCCTGCTGAGCCCCTGGCTGACGGGTGGTCCGCTCAGCCCCTCCACATGCTGAGCCTGCCCCCAGCGCGCCCTGCCTCTCCTCCGCGTGCTGCTGCCTCAGGCCCTTTGCGCCAGCTGTTTCCGCCCAGGTGAGGATGGAGAGGCTCACCGAGAGGCCCAGAGGTTGCAGGGAGGCCGCAGGCTGCAGGGAGGAGTTTCCCAGGGCTCAGCACCCTGGGCTGGCAGGACTGAGCGGGACCGCAAGGCCTGGGAGGTGCCCGGGCAGCCTTGGGGGAGGGCCAGCCTTCCCTCCCCCTTGTGAATATTTTTGAGCCTCTGGTGTTCCAGTTGGTTCCCGCTCAGTGTGAACAAAGCCCCAGGAGCCCCATGGGGCAGCGTGAGTGGCAGACGTTGACAGCGGGCGTGTGTGTGGCCAGGGTCAGGGGTGGCCCTGTGCAGACACTGAGAGAAGGGGCCCCTGCTGATGGGGGCCATCCTCACCCCTCCTCCTGGGATCCAGGAACCGAACCGTGTGAGCCGGAGCTATGGGCCCTCCAGAGGGACACTGAGGCCCAGAGAGGTGCAGGAATCTGCCCAAGGTCACACAGCTAGTCGAGAACCAAAATGCGGGAGAAGGAGCTGGGGAACTGGCCTGGGGGTGGGTCTGTGCCCACAGAGTGGGGGTGCGAGTTGGGGGGAAGCCTGCGGATCATGGCTGCGGGCAGGGAAGGGTCACCCCCACCCTGGGGGCAGCAGGACAGTTGGTGCCCTCAGCCAAGGGTGCTGCAGCGGCTGCTGCAACCACGGGACTGGCACTCAGCTGGAAACTGGACCCTTCAAGGGTGCACGGTGGCCTCGCAGGCGGGGGCGCTCCAGCTCTGCAGGGGGCAGGTGACCACAGAGGGCAGTCAGGCCAAGGCGGAGCTGGACACACACGGGGGCCCTGGACCCACCCGTGCCCAGAGCAGCTGCGCGGTGCGCCTCCTAGTTACTGGAAGAAGTTCTTTGGGATGTGCGTTTTTTCCCCACTCTGACCCCATCCTGCCTCCTCTCAGGATGGCACGCTGGGCAACAGACGCTCCTACCCCAAGCCCAGCAGCCCCAGCTCCTCCTGTCCTGCCCCTCCAGTCCGACCTGGAGCTGCAGCTGTGACCTCATACTTCAGTCTGGCTTTAACACCACATCTTCCAGGAAGCCTGCCTTGACTGCTGTGGAGGATGGGGCTTCCTGTCAGCCCTGCTACTGCTGGTGCTGCTAAATCGCTTCAGTCGTGTCCGATTCCTAGCGACCCCAGGGACTGCAGCCCACCAGGCTCCTCCGTCCTCAGGATTTGCCAGGCAAGAGCACTGGAGTGAGGTGCCATTGCCTTCCCCTGTCAGCCCTACAGGTGACAAAGTCAAGCTCAGGACCACAAAGACCCACCTTCCCCATCCCAGGCTGGGCTGGGGCCACCCATCAGGCAGATCCTGGACTGCTGGGCTCCTGAGTGCCCCCTCCCACCCAGGATAAAGGGTGGGACAAGCTGGTGGGCTCACCCCCTCCCTCCCAGTCAGAGAAGTCTCTGTCCCATGGCAGAAAGTGATCTGAGTGGCCCCAGCGGTGGGCTCCATCCTTGGAGGAAATACCTTGGTTGGGGAGAAGCAGAGACCAGTCAGAGAGAAAAGCGCCCAGGACAGGTCTGCAGGTGAGGGGGACCTGGAGACAGGCAGGGGGGGTTGCTTCCCTTCACCCCTTCACTCCGCCTGCACACTCACCTCCACAATCTACCCTTTGACCTGTCCTTGCATATTAATTCATCAACCACCAGGGCATCCTGAAGCCAGGGGCCCACCCGCCATTCCTTTCCCTTCCATCAACCATAACCAACCAGGCATCATGGGTTGGTCTCCCACCATCCACCAATCACTCCATTCATCTCGCCATTCATTCCCAGCCCGTCCCCTAACAATCAGTTCACCATCCACCTGTCACTCATAAACCTAATCGTCCACTTTACCAAACCCCACCCATCTGCCCACCCACTCCCTCTCTGCCATCCCATCACCAGCAAATCCATCCACTCCCCACCACCCACCCCCACGCCTGTATCCCATAGAGAGAACCAGTCTGTCCGATTAAATGCAGCCGTCCACCCTGTCTCATCCTTCCACATCCCCCGTCCTCCACCCACTCACCCATCCTGCACTCATGCACTCTGCTCACCTGTCCACCCACCCATCCATTTATATCCGGTCAACACTCTCCTCTCATCCAGCCAGCCAGCACCATTCTACTGATCACCCAC
>SJYC01063773.1:0-10508 GCA_006408675.1 Madoqua kirkii
TATATACTATATATAATATATCATATAACATTTAATATATCTCAATATTTAATATTTTAATATAGAATTATATATTAACATATCACATATGAAATTATATTTTATATAGGTTATATATATAGATTGTATATAGATAGATTCAAGGAATTAGATCTGATAGATAGAGTGCCTGAAGAACTATGGATGGAGGTTCGTGACACTGTATAGGAGGCAGTGATCAAGACCATCCCCAAGAAAAAGAAATGTAAAAAGGCAAAATGGTTGTCTGAGGAGGGCTTATAAATAGCTGTGAGTAGAACAGAAATGAAAGGCAAAGGAGAAAAGAAAAGATATACCCATTTAAATACAGAGTTCCAAATAGCAAGGAGAGGTAAGGAAGCCTTCCTCAGCGATCAATGAAAAGAAATAGAAGAAAACAATAGAATGGGAAAGACTAGAGACTGCTTCAAGAAAATTAGAGATACCAAGGGAACATTTCATGCAAAGATGGGCACAATAAAGGACAGAAATGTTAGGGACCTAACAGAAGCAAAAGATATTAAAAAGAGGTGGTAAGATTACAAAGAACTGTACAAAAAAGATCTTCATGACCCAGATAATCATGATGGTATGATCACTCACCTAGAGCCAGACATCCTGGAACGTGAAGTCAAGTGGGCCTTAGGAAGCATCACTACAAGCAAAGCTAGTGGAGGTGATGGAATTCCATCCAATTGAGCTATGTCAGTTCCTAAAAGATAATACTGTGAAAGCGCTGCACTCAATATGCCAGCAAATTTGGAAACCTCAGCAGTGGCCACAGGACTGGAAAAGGTCAGTTTTCATTCCAACCCCAAAGAACGGCAATGCCAGAAAAACTTAAAACTACCGCACAATTGCACTCATTTCACACGCTAGTAAAGTCATGCTCAAAATTCTCCAAGCCAGGCTTCAACAGTACATGAACCATGAACTTTCAGATGTTCAAGCTGGATTTAGAAAAGGCAGAGGAACCAGAGATCAAATTGCGAACATCCACTGGATCATCAAGAAAGCAAGAGAGTTCCAGAAAAACATCTCTTTCTGGTTTATTGGCTACACCAAAGCCTTTGACTGTGTGGATCACAGCAGACTGTGGAGAATTCTTAAAGAGATGTGAATACCAGACTACCTGACCTGCCTCTTGAAAAACCTGTATGCAGGTCAAGAAGCAACAGTTAGAACTGGACATGGAACAACAGACTGGTTCCAAATTGGGAAAGGAGTACGTCATGGCTGTATAGTGTCACCCTGCTTATTTAACTTCTATGCAGAGTACATCATGAGAAATGCTGGGCTGGATGAAGCACAAGCTGGAATCAAGACTGCCGGGAGAAATATCAATAACCTCAGATATGCAGATGACACCACCCTTATGGCAGAAAGTAAAGAACTAAAGAGCCTCTTGATAAAAGTAAAAGAGGAGAGTGAAAAAGTTGGTGTAAAGCTCAACATTCAGAAAGCTAAGATCATGGCATCCGGTCCCATCACTTCATGGGAAATAGATGGGGAAACAGTGGAAGCAGTGACAGACTTTATTTTTGGCCTCCAAAATCACTGCAGATGGTGATTGCAGCCGTGAAATTAAAAGACGCTTGCTCCTTGGAAGGAAAGTTATGACCAACCTAGCCAGCTTATTAAAAAGCAGAGACACTAACTTTGCCAACAAAGGTCCATCTAGTCAAAGCTATAATTTTTCCAGTAGTCATGTATGGATGTGAGAGTTGGACCATAAAGAAAGCTGAGCGCCAAAGGATTGATGCTTTTGAACTCTGGTGTTGAAGAAGACTCTTGAGAGTCTCTTGGAGTGCAAGGAGATCAAACCAGTCCATCCTAAAGAAAATCAGTCCTGAATATTCTTTGGAGGGACTGATGTTGAAGCTGAAACTCCAATATTTTGGTCACCTGATGCCAAAAACTGACTCATCCAAAAAGACCCTGATGCTGGGAAAGATTGAAGGTGGGAGAAGGGGACAATAGAGGATGAGATGGTTGGATGGCATCACCAACTCAATGGACATGAGTTTGAGTAAATTCTAGGAGTTGGTGATGGACGGGAGGCCTGGCTGTAGTCCATGGGGTCGCAGAGAGTCAGACACGACTGAGCGACCTAACTGAACTGAGTTGATCCAGCTCAACAAGCCATCCATACATAGACACATCCATTTAATACTGACATTTTATCTTTCACCCACCAACCATCCATTTGTCCAATCACCATTCCACTTTCCACCCTTCCACTCTTCTTCATCCAGCGACCATCCGCTTTCCTCACCTATCTTCCAGTCTACTCTATCCATCCACCCACGGTCCGCAATCATCCATTTAGCCATCCACCACTGGTGAACAGCTATCTGCATTCACCTGCCACTCATCACATCCATTCACCGCCAACCATGAGCCTCTGTCCACCATCCACCATCTAGTCATTCATGCAGCTCTACCACCGAACACTCATCAGTCACACAGCACTCATTCTCCACCCACCATCACTCCATTACTGTCCACTCATCCATTCACTCCCCGTTTCCCCTCAGTCCGTTCCGCATCCATCCAGGAGCCAGCACAGTACCCTGCATCACGCACCAGCATCAGCCTCATCTTCCCACCATCCTCCACACACCAGACACCAGGTGCCGCCGTCCGCCACCATCCACAGTCCACCAGCCTAGGAGGCAGGAGGGCCTGCCTGGACCCGGCTCCTGGACAAGCCAACACCCGGCCCCAAAATGCAGGCAGCTGAGTGAGCTGCATCTGGAGCAGAGAGGCGCCCCGCCCGCAACGCACCCTTTCCTTGGGAAGTGGTCCCCACAAGCCCCCTCTCTGAGCACCCAAGGCCCTCAGGTCCTGGAGCTGGGTGTGTGGGAGGGGCCCAGGAGTCGCTGCGGGCGGTGGGAGGTGAGTGTGTAACCCGCCCGGCTGCCCCCACCCCGCCCGGTCACGTGGGCCCCGCGGGGCAAAGTCTCAGGGTCCGAGCGCCGAAGTCCGGCGGGATGGGCGCGCCGGGCCGGGTGCTGCTGTGGCTGCAGCTGTGCGGTAAGGGAGTTGGGGGCGGGGGGCGCGCCGCGGGCCCGACGCACCCGGAGACCCATGTCCCCGAGGGTGCGCGGCGGGAGCGCGCGGGGCTGCGAAAGCCGCCGGCCGCCCGGCCCCTCCTTGCGCAGCGCCCGCGGGGCCGAGCAGGAGGCTCCCCGGAGCCGCAGGGCCAGACCGACGGCCGGCCGCGCCCGCCCTCCGCCCCTACCCCGTCCGAAGCTGGCCTCCCGCCACCCCCGGCCCCAGGGGCCTCTGACCCCCGCGGGCCCCTAGGTGGGGCCGTATCCTCAGAGCAGCCGCCTGCGCCCGGAGCTGTGAGAACGGCAGCCCCTCCGGTTCCGCTGCCCGCCGGGTCCCCCAGTCTCCTCCCCTGGGCCGAGGCCTCCCTGCCCCGAGCCTCAGCCCTGTGGTCGCCACCATTCTGGCAGGGCGAGCTGGGGGCGGCAGGGAGGCGATCGTGGGGTGGCCAGTCCCTGAGGAAGGCAGGTTTGAACGGGCTCTGCAGATTCAGTAGAAGCTGGGGAGCCTCGCGGCCAGGCTCCCACAGGGTCTGGTCCCACATCTGGACCCTCTAGCTCCAGGTCTCTCTGGGCGAGGTCGTCCTTCCTGGGCACTGGGGGTTCCAGGCGGGAAACCCAGCGCTCAGCCATCCCCTCCCCAGCCCTGACTCGGGCCGCCTACAAAGTCTGGGTCCCCAACACCGACTTTGAGGATGCCACCAACTGGAGCCAGAACCGGACCCCATGCACGGGCGCTGCTGTTGAGTTCCCCGCGGACAAGGTGCCTACCCCACTGCTGGGGCCATGAGGAGGGGGGTCCCGGCGTGGTCCAGGCCCCGGGAGCCCAGTGATGCGGGTACTCGCTGACGTCCTTTCTGCCTGCAGATGCTGTCGGTCCTGGTGCGAGAAGGTCACAGCATTTCAGACATGGTGAGCAGGGCTGGGAGTGGGCCCTCAGTTGGAGGGGCCCCGTGGGTCCCGCCCTGGTCAACTTGAGGCCTCTTCCTGACCAGCCTCCACCTGGGGGGCAGACCCTCCAATCCACTAGCCCTTAGCCTGTGGAGGGGTTTCTGGAAGGGTACGGAACCACATGGGAGGAGACACCGGTCGTACAGCCGAAGCCCAGGCTGCACCCAGCTTTGGAGGGGGTGTGGGGGCACCTCCTGTCCCTCCTGCCCCTGCCTTTGCCCAGGAGTCTGTCCGCTCTCAGTTTGCCCCAGGGAAGCCCCCCTCCCCACCCCACCAAAGCCTTTCCCTCTCCTGTGCATCGGAGCTCCATCAGGGGACCTTTTCTTAAACTGATTCATGGTATGAGTCCAGGGGGACCTCGCCCAGAGGCCACTGGACTTTGTGGGTGAGGGGGGCCACCGGTGGCCTAGGAGGCCTGGGCACCCCTCACTCTGCTGCCCGGATGCAGGGTCTGGGTATCCCTTATTTCCACCTGGAGGCAGCTAGGTTAATTGATGGTTTTTTAAAGCGGCATTAATTCTGGGAGTCTGGCCCTATGAGAGGACAGGGCAGGGGGCATTAGAGACCCCAGCCCTCACCTGCAACCTGGGAAGGTGACCTCAGGCAGGATGTGCCGGTTCCTGTAGATCCTGGGTCCAGACGCCCTTCCCACGCGTCCAACCCAAAGACTAAGGTGTGGAGGGGGCAGTGAGGGTGACGAGGAAGTGGCAGAGACACAGGGGGAGCCGTGGCTACACTCAGGAGCCCCCACAGCCCTGGCGACCGTGGCAACCAGACAGGGGCCTGGAGAGGGCAGGGGGTGCCTGGAACTGGCGGGAACTGGCGTATAGAGGAATCAGTTGGAGATGGGGCTGCTGGGACCTGGGGGTCCCTTCTGGCCATCTTAGTTGCCTGGATGATCTCCCTGGGGAGTTCAGTTCTGTTCAGTTCAGTCACTCAGTCATGTCCAACTCTTTGTGACCCCATGAACCACTGCATGCCAGGCCTCCCTGTCCATCACCAACTCCCGGAGTCCACCCAAACCCATGTCCATTGAGTCGGTGATGCCATCCAACCATCTCATCCTCTGTTATCCCCTTCTTCTGCCCTCAAGCTTTCCTAGCATCAGGGTCTTTTCAAATGAGTCAGCTCTTCGCATCAGGGGGCCAAAGTATTGGAGTTTCAGCTTCAGCATCAGTCCTTCCAATG
Organism: Madoqua kirkii; assembly: GCA_006408675.1. Lineage (NCBI taxonomy): Eukaryota > Metazoa > Chordata > Mammalia > Artiodactyla > Bovidae > Madoqua > Madoqua kirkii. The sequence continues at coordinate 5,211 of SJYC01063773.1, forward strand.
AACACCCAGGACTGATCTCCTTTAGAATGGACTGGTTGGATCTCCTTGCAGCCCAAGGGACTCTCAAGAGTCTTCTCCAACACCACAGTTCAAAAGCATCGATTCTTTGGCGCTCAGCTTTCTTTACAGTCCAGCTCTCACATCCATGCAGGACCACTGGGAAAACCATAGCCTTGACGAGACGGACCTTTGTCAGCAAAGCACCGTCTCTGCCCCCTCTGGCCATCTTAGTTGCCTGGATGGTCTCCCTGGGGAGTGCTTGGGGATCTCAAAAGAGACAACAGTCGTGCATTCATTCAGCCTTCACTCCCTCTCTCTGCCCTGTCCTTCCCCTGGCCCAGCCAGCCCTCCTCTTTGTCCCTCACGTCTGTAACCCTTGCACGACCCCTTGGGGCGCCCCCCTCACGTCCCCTGTTTATTGCTCTGCCGGGAGAGGTCAGCCCCGGAGGTCCTGGGTGGAAACAGCCCAGGGGCATGGAGACAGGGGGCCCGAAAGGACCCAGTGCTCCCTGAGGGCCCTCCTCCAGCCCTACCCGTGGGGCCCCAGTGTGGTCCAGCTGCTGAGATGTTGCCTGTGACGAGGCACAGCAACTCAGTGATTTAATTTGCATTTTCTTGGTTTGGAACGTGGGCTTCCCAGGTGGTAAAGAATCTGCCTGCAATCCAAGAGATCCAGGTTCAATTCCTGGGTCAGGAAGATCCACTGGAGTAGGAATGGCAACCTACTCCAGTGTTCCTGCCTGGAGAATCCCATGGACAGAGGAGCCTGGCGGGCTACAGTCCTCGGGGTCTCAAAGAGTCAGACCCAGTTTAGCAGCAGCTATCACTTTCACTTTTCCCTTTGGTTTGGAACTTCTCTCCCTGGGATTGTTCTCTTCCTGAACACCTCCCCTCTCATTTCTGGGCAGATTGCCCAGGAATCTATTATTTTCTACCCATTAATTGTCGAGTTACTGCAAATGTCTTCTTACTATGGACTCTGCCTGTGTTTCCCTTTGCTGATAAGAAAACCCCATTATTAATCTATCAGATGCAAGATCCGTTGCTTTAAACCTGTGTTTTCGGTGTTTTGTTTAAGCGTCTCTTCCTGCTTCTCGGTAAAACCATAATCAGCTATATATTATGTCTATCAGGTCATGAGTTTCCCATCAGAGGCACATGTCTGAGTCAGACGCGAAGTAGGGAACCAGCTGTATTCTTCTCCTTGGATTAAGCCCAGTTTCTCATGTCCTCCTCCAACCACCAGCCTTGCCCCTTGCTTTGCGGCACTGGGGTCACTGTTCGCCAGCTGCCCGGGGTGTGTGGGGGGGTTCTCCTCAAGCTTTGCCTGCAGTTCCTTTGATCCTTCTGCCTGTTCTCCTGCCAGCACTGAGTGTTCCCACGCAGGCTCTGTGAGTTGTCTTAAAAGCCACTGGGTCAGTTTCCCCTGCCTCTCCCTGACGCTGAGAGATCAACCCTCAGAGGACCCAGGTGGAAACCAGCCACCCTGTGCCTTCTTCACCCTTCTGTTTCAAGGTTGACTAGTTCTTTGTGGATCTGACTGTTGCAGAGAAATCATAGAGTAGGTTTATCAGGTAACACCAGTGCAGTTCAGTCGCTCAGTCATGTCCCGACTCTTTGCGACCCCATGAATCGCAGCTCGCCAGGCCTCCCTGTCCATCACCAACTCCCGGAGTTCACTCAGACTCATGTCCATCGAGTCCGTGATGCCATCCAGCCATCTCATCCTCTGTTGTCTCCTTCTCCTCCTGCTCCCAATCCCTCCCAGCATCAGAGTCTTTTTCAATGAGTCAGCTCTTCACATGAGGTGGCCAAAGTACTGGAGTTTCAGCTTTAGCATCATTCCTTCGAAAGAACACCCAGGACTGATCTCCTTTAGAATGGACTGGTTGGATCTCCTTGCAGTCCAAGGGACTCTCAAGAGTCTTCTCCAACACCACAGTTCAAAAGCATCAATTTTTTGGCTCTCAGCTTTCTTCACAGTCCAGCTCTCACACCCATACATGACCACTGGAAAAACCACAGCCTTGACAAGACAGACCTTAGTCGGCAAAGTATTGTCTCTGCTTTTGAATATGCCATCTAGGTTGGTCATAACTTTTCTTCCAAGGAGTAAGCGTCTTTTAATTTCATGGCTGCAATCACCATCTGCAGTGATTTTGGCCACCCAAACCCTGGAATTTGATTGGGAATGAATGACAACTTTATATATGCAAGTCATCTGCATGAGAGCATAGATTTTCTCTTCAAATAGTTCAGGTCATTGGCTATAAAACTCTCTACTAGAGGCTTAAAATGGTGCACGTAGAGGTTTTGTGTAGTAGTGGCTATTTATAAATCCTTTACATAGTTTGGTTCTTATTGTGAATGGTGCCCTATTTTTAAGAATGATATCGTCTATGTGGTTATCTTTGTAAACAATGACCATTGTTCCTCTTCCTTTCCAGTCCCAACTCCTTTTCTTTCCTTATATCATTGTCCAGGACCTCTACCCCTATGTTAAACAAAAGTCACGAAAATAGGCCTTCTTGTCTTGTTCCAGCATAAAGAGAGGGCATGTCGAGGTTCTACACTGTGTCATGTAGGGCTTTGTAGATAACTTTATTTAATTGTGGAAATTCTCATCTATATCTAATATGCTGGCAGCTTTTGTAAAAATCACAGATGGGTTGCTGAACCTCCCAGTCGTTTTTCCCCACATTGACTGAGATGCGCCCTCCCCCGCTGGAGTTTTTCTGGGCTTTTCTGAGGTGGGACCGTCCTTGCGAGGCGCATGCCTTCCTGGCACCTTCCTTCAGGTGCAGGTCAAAGTGCATCCCTTCAAGACACTTGCCTTCCCTGCCACTCTGATTTTGGTGGCACAAGACTCTCCACTGCCATCTGCTGGGACACCGTCGCACACGCTGCAGAGGACTCGAGATGGGGACCTTTCTCATCCCTTCCTTCCAATACATTATTGGATCCAATCAGCTAATATTTTATTTAGAATCTTCACATTTTTGTTTGTAAGTCGACTGAGCCTATAATTTTTTCCTTTTGTCATTCATTTGGATTTGGTTTATTTATTGTTGGTTGCAGTGCTCCTAAGGGGACCTTCTCGTTGCAGGGGGGTGGCTCCTCTTTCTGGGCCAGGGGCTTCTTGTCGCAGTGGTTTCTCTTGCGGAGCACAGGCTCCAGGGTGCACGGGCTCCAGGGTGCACGGGCTCCAGGGTGCATGGGCTTAGCTGCTCCGTGGCATGGGAGTCTCCCCCAACCAGGAATCGAACCTGCATCCCCTGCGTTGGCAGGTGGATTCTTATCCACTGTGCCACCAGGGAGGTGCCTTTATTTGGTTTTGGAATGCAGATTACAGTGGCCTCATAAAATGGACTGGTGATTTTTCACTCTTTTTCTGTTTTCCAGAACAACTTCAGGAAGAAGAAATTAAATTTTACTTGAAGGTTTAGCAGAGCTCACCTATAAAACCCTTGGTTGGACTGGGAATTTGGGGAATAGGAGGTCTTTGACTGACATTTAAAATTCTTTAATGCTCACTTGTCGGTTCAAATTCCCTATTGCCTCTTGCATCAATTTTGATATTTTAAACTTTCCTAGAAATTGGTATATTTCATCTAGGTTTTTGGCAGTATTACTGATTTCTTAACCTTTTCAGTATCTGTATTTTCCCTTGAACAAGTGAGGTCTTTATGTCTATGACCTTGCGGTCTCTCCCTCACCCATCACGTTTTAGTCCTTGATTTAAATATTTATTAAGAGACAGCAATAAGTATTGTTGTTATTTCATCACGAAAGTATTTCACAAAAGTATTTCATCACCCTCCTTCCCATCTCTCTTCTTAGCTCCTGGATTCTGTCCTTCTTCCTCCAAGCATGTTTTCAGCGTAGGTTTGTGTGTGGCAATCCTTCTGAAGTCTTCCACGCTTAGAGATCGTTTTATTATCCGTTAATATATGGCACACTATTCTGGAGGGCAGAGCCACGTCCAGGGCAGTGTCTGCTCTGCGGACTGGGGACGTCTTCAGGCAGCCTGTTCCACTGTCTGCTGAGAAACCCAATCCTTGAGTGTTTTTCCTTCCTGGATGGTTTCTTTCCCTCTGCCGCTTTTACAGCATTCTCTTTGTCTTTGATATTCATAAACAGAGCATTATATGATTTTCTTTATTTGGCATTCAGTGAGACCTTTCCGGAGAAGGCAATGGCACCCCACTCCAGGGTTCTTGCCTGGAGAGTCCCAGGGACGGGGGAGCCTGGTGGGCTGCCGTCTATGGGGTCGCACAGAGTCGGACACGACTGAAGCGACTTAGCAGCAGCAGAGACCCTTCCTTTTTAAAATACTTTTTCTTTTTTACATACATAGTTGGTGGTGCTGTGTGGGATTCCTTGACCAGGGACTGGACCCGAGCCCCTACGCTGGGAGCAGGCCTAGCCTCTGGGCTGCCGGGGAAGTCCCCAGTGGGCCCTTTCAGCCGAGGCTTCCCAGCTTTCCTCGGATGCGGGGAATTCCTCTCCCCAGTTTCTTCAGAGGCGCCTGGCCTTGTGTCCGAACGCCGGCGCCTGTCGGGCTCCCCCCTCTCTTGGTTTTCCTCTCTCGGCCTTTCCTGCCGTCTTTCAGCTATGGCATTCAGCCTGTATTGTCCACACTCCCGGCTTGGGCTAGGTTGAAAACCAAGTTCTTGTTGGACCGTCACCCTGCGGACACCCACCGCCCCTCCCGAGGCGCCTGCGGCCCTCGGTGCCCAGGGCTCGGCCCTGGCGCCTGCAGGGGTGGGAGGTCTGCCTGGCTGGCACGGGACTGCACCCCCAGCCGCGGCCGAAGCTGGCCCGTGCCCTTCACCCTGCCCGGGGTCAGCCTGCCGGTCAGGCCCAGCGCCGGGGGGGCTGAAGAGCAGACCCTGAGGAGCACGCCGGGGCCTCTCCCCCGAGGTGTTAGGCGTCGGGGACCCCCACACCCAGCAGACCCCGGCCCGCCCCCACGGTGGGGTGGGGCCCCGCTCCGGGCCTTCACGCGGCCTCTGACACGCGCGGCCTGGGCGTCTGCTGGAAGGGGCTGCGCGCGCTGGAAGGGGGCGCGCGGCTCCGCGGCCCCAGCACCCCGGTTCCCGCTTCCGCAGCCGCCTCGCGGCCCTTCCTCACGGTGAGGGCTGCTCCGGGGGCCCCGGCGGCTTGGCTTCGTGCAGCCCATGGGCCCTTGAATTGTAGTTTCTCAGGGGGCTGGCGGCCCTGACGAGAGCCTCGCTGCCGCAAACTCCCCGCTCCCTCGGCCCCCGGCCCCGCCCTCAGCGGCCCAGTAGGCAGCCT
>SJYC01063776.1:0-18179 GCA_006408675.1 Madoqua kirkii
AATGCCCCATGCCCTCTGACCTGGCTGCCCACTGCCTGCTCATCGGGGGCCTGCACTTGGGTTTGGCTTGCTAGGTGCTGGGCATTGCCTTGGGGGTGTCTGCCTGTGCCTTATGTGGGGACAGGGAGGCGGCTCATGGTGCCCCTGCCCCAGCAGGGGCGGTGGCGGACCCGCTGGCTGCGCTGACTGGTGGAGCTGCAGGGGGCCTAGGACGGTTCTCAGGGATGGCGCGCCAGCTCTCTGCATCCTGTCCATCCTCAGCGCCCCTGCTCGCGTGTCACCAAGAGCTTACTGTGGGTCAGTGTACCCAGCCTGCCACAGGCTCCTGGGCCCCCAGAGCCCCCCGACTGCCATGTACCCACCCCCACCTCCCTGTGAGCGCCCCCTCATGGGGGTGGTCGGCCGGATCGTTTTCTCTCTTTGAAGCCTAGCAGGGACACTTGCCAGACAGCCCCCTCCCTCTAGCCAGAAGCCCACCCTGACCCTGCCTACCGCCGTGCAGGGCATCCCCGGAGGCCCCCTGGGATCTGCGCAGGTGAGAGGTCGCAGCCCTGGAAGCTGGCTCCTACCACATGGACTCCATCCCCACCACTCCAAGGCAAGATGGTTCTTTCCAGCACAGGGTGGGCCTTCCAGTGCTGGGGGCCTCAGGCACCAGCTGACTGCGTGTGCCATTCAGACAAACCACCGAGAACTTTAAAACTGCCGTCTTCTGCTTTATTGACAGGTAAATTGTTCAAAAATGTTCTCACAATTCAATAATTACAAAGACTCAGACTTACATTAAAAAAGTAAAAACCAGAACCCCCAGCAGGTGCCAGCCCCAGCGGAAGGCCCGGGGGGCGGGCAGGCCACAGTGCCCACGTCGCTCAGTGCTGACTCATGGGAAATGCGTGTCTTCCACAGCGTCGCGAGGACGTCGGCTGGCAGGGGGCAGAGGAAAGCCTGCCACTGGCTCACAGCGAGCTTTCAGAGGCCACCCCAGGCCCCGGCACCGGGAGGGGAGGCAGAAGCGCACAGGGTGCGGGGTGGAGTGTGGCGGTGTCTACACCGTCCAGTAGAGGGCACGAATCACAGGGCTCCATGTGGGGCAGGGTGCCCCCGGGCGTGGCCTCTTGACCCGTGGGCATGGGGCCCAGCTACCCTCCACCCACCGGTTTCAGGGCAGGAGGCTGAGCGGTGGAAGCAAGCAGGACAGAGCACAGCTGACTTCACAGTAGTAGAGACTGGTGAACAGGTGGCTGTGACTGGGAATGGACTGACTTGGGAGGGCCTCTGTCCACAGCTACGAGGTCGGCAGGAGGACTTCCGCCTCTGACTATGTACGGGCTAAATGAACAAAAAGGCCACGAACTAACCTCCACGTTTCCTGTCTTCAAGACTCTAGTGACACTGGGAATGGTATACAACTTCCTACGATGCTCCTAAGCGCCTAGGAAATGGTTTCAGGGAACAGGGGCCGGAAGCAGCACCGAGGCCATCCTGAGCTGCCCTGGGTGGGTGGGAGGGGCCGGGGGCGTCCTTCATGTGCAAACGGAGCCGTGTTGCCTCACAGCTGCGCAGAGGGTGATCTGGTCTACCACCAGACAGTGTGGCAGGGAACTGGTCGTTATTATAATAAAGCATTTTCTCCATCTCCATATCTACACGTCGACTCTACGTCTCCTTGAACACTGGAGGCTCAGCTCAGTCTTGGCACTGGCGCTGGAGGCTGCCTGGGCCCCGGCCCTGTGGCGGGAGCCGGCGGCTTCAGGCATCGCGGGATGGCTGCTCCAGGCCCTCAAGGGGCAGCTGGCTCCTGTGGGGGGAGTTGGGGCTCGGTGGGCCGCTGGGGTTGGAGCTGTTGGATGGAGTTGAGTGTTTGGTGGAATCTGAATCAGGCTGTGAAGACAGAACGGGGAGAGCGTGAGGACCATCACCTTCCGAGATAGGAGGACACACTCTCTACAGACTTTTCACACGGCCCCTGCAGGAGAGATCACAAACCAAGGCCCAACACCACCGGCGACTCATGCAACCACTACAAAAAGGCGTAACTCTGCCGAGAAGAAACCAAGCAGTGCGGCAACCAAGCGGCCCAAGGTCACCGACGTGAGGCTCTTTCGTGGGGATAGAGAGGAACTTTCTCCACGTGACAAAGGTGTCAGTGAGCAGCCCTCTAACTTCACGCCCAGTGGTGAAAGGCAAGGTGCCCCGTTCAAAGCAGGAACGAGGCCAGGCTGCTGCCGTCACTGCTGCTCAGTACTGTGCTACAAGGTCCAGCCACTGGGTGAGTAAAGACGTGTCCACGAGGGAAAGAAAGAAGGAAAAGCATCTCTGCTCACAGCCAACCAGACTCTGTAAGGATAAAAACACTAAAGAGCTGGATGAGCTCAGTAAAGCTGCAGGATGCAAGGTCAACCCCAAAATCAGTTCTGCTTCTATACACCAGCAATGAGCAATCTGAAAAGGAAACTAAGAAAACAATTCCATTTACAATAGCATCGGAAAGGATAAAGTATATCTAGGAATAAGTTTAACCAGAGGTGAAAGATCTGTATACTAAGACCATAAACACTGCTGAAAAAATTTTAAAGACCACCTGAATAAATCAAAAGGCATCCCATATTCACAGACTGGAAGACTACTGTTAAGATGGCAACATTCCCCACGTGATCAACCTACAGATTCAATGCAGTCCTTCCCAAATTCCTAAAGGACTTTTTGGGGGGAGGCATAGAACTGGAAAAGCCAATCCTTAAATTTACATAGAATAGCAGAGGACCCAGAAGAGTCAAAGAAAATTGCATAAGAAAAAGCTGGAGGACTCACACTTCCCAAACTCACTACTTCAAAATGGCCCACTGGGACATCCCCGGTGGTCCAGAGGCTAGGAACTCGCCTGCCAATTCAGGGACATGAGTTAGATGCCTGGCCGGGAAACTAAGATCTCACACACCACGGCCCATGCTCCACAGCAGGAGAGGCCGCCGTGAGGAGAGGCCGCCATGAGGAGGAGCTGCGGTGAGGAGAGGCCTGTGCATGACCAGAGAGCAGCCCCGCCACTCAACTAGAGAAAGCCCGGCGCCCGAGACTCGGGAGCCACCAGTGGGTACAGCTGAGGGGGGCGCTGAGACTGTCCAGAAAACGCGCGACGAGCAGAGGCGCTGTGCTGCCTCCCGGCTACAGGCGGTGCAGCAGAGGCTCCAGAACAGACACACGTGAACAGAAGAATCTAACAAACACTAAAGGGCAGCCCCGCGGGACAGAGGGGTGAGTGCTGCCATGTGCTTTAGAGAGAAAACAGCTCAGACCTCACCCACACGCGCCAAGACACACTCACACGCTCTCACACTCCCTCAGACACTTTCACAACAGTGACAGAAAAGAAAAGCCCGCCAAGTTCTCAGAGTAAAAGAGAATTTATCTTAATTGAAAAAGATAGACTAGACTGTAGAACAACTAAAAATTTCTATGTGTTATATTTCTATATGACAACACCTTTACAACTAAAGACAGAATTGAAATGTCAGTGAGACTGGGAAAAGCACTCGCAACAGGTAAAGCCCACAGTCTATGAAGGCTTCTGTGAACAGGAGGAGACAGTCCCTCAGAGCAGCCCGGTGAAGGGTGCAGAGGTGGCCTTGGAGGAGCAAACGGCCGACCCACACACCTGGAGCTCTGGGCGCGCCAGGAAGGGGAAGGACTCACGCGGCAGAGCCCGGTTTCTGCCGTCAGCTCAGCAGCCCTGCGCCCCTGGCCTCCCGTCAGAGAAGGGCTGCCGGGGCCCAGCCCTCAGGCCACCCTGCCTCCCGCTCTCCACCCCATCACGTGGGGGGACTGAGGACACCGCTGTCTGCAGTGGGACCGCCGAGAACACTGTGTTGACCCTCAACACTGCGATCCCACGGCCTGTCGGAGGAGGCGCGAGGGCAAGACGCCCAGGCCAGCTGTGCGCCTCCTGGAGCTCCAGCCGCGTGTGAAAGACTACGCAGCAAAGCCAGTGGGAGCAGCTGCCCTGTGTGCTCCAGGCACGCGGACACCCACCCAGTCAGCGCCCAGGAGGAGAGCTGGGCCCCAGCGCCTCAGGGGCCCTTGGCCGCACCCTCCTCAGCTAGGCCAGGGGGCCAAGCCACTGGGCAGCCGGGCCTGAAGGAGGCCTCGGTCTCCTGAGGCCACGAGGAGGGGAGAACCCTCGTCTGTCTCCCAACAGACTCACAGCTGCCGCTCCAGGGCAGGCTGAGCCTCAGACCCTGGGCCTCTGCCTGCACCAGGGAAACCTCACCTCTTTGTCGAAGTCCTGGTCAGGGTCAGACATACTCCTTAGCGGCACAGCCACTCCGGGTTCAGATCCCCCTACAAAGCAGAAATGGCCATCACCCTGGGGAGACAGTTGAGAGCAGAACCGCAAGCCCAGCCCCATTTCCAGGCCCCGCTCTGGGCCCCTACCTGACGAGGGCCACGAGACGTAGGGCTTGTTCCTGGGCGGAGGCGGGCGGGACAGGCTGGCAGGGGCGGGGCCCGGCCTCTCCTCCTGGGCCGGGGGCACGGCGCTCTGCGCAGAGAGCAGTGTGTCAGCGCGGGTAGCTGGGCCCCGGGCAGAGTGTGCAGGCCAGTGCGGAGCCTGCAGCGCCCCAGGCAGAAGCCCTGGGCTCCGTGAGGAAACAGGCTGGGAAAGGCCTCTGGACAGCTGCACCGGGTCACTCTGCGCTAAGAACTGGCAGTGAGGGAGCAAGCAACGTGTGCCACCTGCCCTTACTGCGCTGGTCCAGCGGTCCTTTTGACAGCGGCTTCCTCACTACACCGTAAGAGACGGTGACGGCCACAGACCCTTGGGGACCCATGGGGAGGGGGTGTGGCCGGGCTCACCAGAGGGAGGTCCATGAGTGCCTGCATGCCGTCCCCCGGGCCCATGTGCGCCACGTGGTTGAGTTGGTGGGGTTGGAGATCATCTTGGACCGCAGCTCCGGGTCTCTGAGCATCTCCCTGCGGAGGGAGCCGGCGTGAGGCCCCGTCCGTCTCCGCCTCCCCACCCAACACCCCTACCCTCCGCGGCTCCTACCGCCGCTGCTGCAGCCGCTCTTCCTCCGGGACCTTGAAGACGAAGCGCCTCTTGCTGCGGGTCCGCAGCATCTGCTTCCGGCTGTTGTCCGAGGTGTCGGGCACGTTGAGCACTGTTCCTGTGGGCCAGGGAAGGGTCGCACAGCTTCTGACTCCTGGGAAGCCCCTCCCCCACCATTCGACTCCATCCAGGGCTCCCTCCGCAATAAGGGCTCACCTGAGGCCTTGCTCTTGAAATAGATCAGGCGGGGAGGCTCACAGTTGAGGAGGTTGAGGCTGCCTTCCAAGTTCAGGGGCCGAATCTGTGTTGGGAACAATGGGTGAGGTGGCTGCCCTGTGCAGGCGGAGGGCACCACACACGCACCCCGAGCCTTACCCTGCGCAAGCCGACCGTCTGCACCCACTCCATGGTGCGCACGTCGAAGACATCCACACCGTACTCGCTATACACCGTGACGTGCGTGGGGCTGCAACCTGGCGCACACGGAGCAGAGGGGTGAGCCTGGGCCGCCTGGTGCCAGAGGCCACCCATCTGCACGGGGGTGCATTGGCCCAGGCCTTGGGGCCCCCACTGTGGAAGGAACCTCCGCTCCTGACATCTGACAGCGTTTTAAATACCACCGTGCATTGAGCGCTGACAACTACCTACTCAAAACTTCATTTAGCTTGCTTGCTATACAGTTATAGCAGAAACGTATTACTGAAACGTAATGCTGAAGGCATTGCAAATCCAGGCAGGGGGCCTAACATTTTTTCCTTAAGGCAAACTCCTTCTTTGAGATTCCAGGAAGTCAGACTTCTGAGTAAACAGTTAAAATCTCCCCCAAGAAACAACCGATGTGCTCCGCGTGAGGTGCTGGCCTTCCCCGAAGCTGTCTGCAGGCCACCCTCCGCAGTTGGTCTGAACCCGCATGATGATTCTCCCTTCTGCCACGGGCTAGGGACCTGCTGCTCTCCCCTCCCACCGCAGGTCTGGATGGAAAATCCTCCTGGGGCAGGGCTGGGAGACGGAGGCCTGCTGGCCCGCTGGCACCTGAGGTCCACGGGGACTTTCCCACCATTAGGACAATGGGGCAGACACGTGAGCCGGCCCAGAGAGCGTCCTGGAGGGTGCAGCTGTCACGCCGAGTGAGTGGGGGCTCTGGCTCAGCCTAAGTTCCTGTCCTCCTACGTCCCAGGGCTGGAAGTCACTCCTCACCACATCACACTTAACTGCATTTCTAAAAAGCTTCTGCTATGTTGCTATTAGATTCCAAACAGGCTGCCTGATCACACCTGTTCTTTGGAGCACAAAAAAGAAAATACAACAGGATTTAGGGAACAAAAGATGCCGAAACCAGTCACCAAACTGTCCCGGAAGTGACATTTCAGACAAACCGTGAGGCCTCTCGAGTGCCGCACATGATGAAGATGGCCAGAGGGCCCTGAAGGGCCTTGGAGACCTCGCCCACGTGGGGCTCCAGGGGTGGCTCCCCTCACAGGGGAACACGAGGGGCTCCGTCTGCAGACAGTTCACTGACAGACTGATACACTCAGCTGCCCAGTTAAAAAAAAAAAAAGTAACCGGTTAAATCAGCAGGAAGGTCCCTGCTGTGTGGTGGGCAGGTCACCGCCCTGTGTGGCTCCCAGGCTGCTCCTCGGAAGGATGGAGCTCCAGTGGCCAGGGTGGGGTGGCGTGTGTGTGTGTGAGGATGAGCATGCTCACGTGGGGCTCGCGATGAGCAGGAGGCAGCGCTAGTCCTCCACCCTGCGAGCTCCTGAACTAGTCTTGCAGCTCTGGAACTGGCTGGTGCCTGTGCCGTGCACAGAAGTGCACCGAGCGCAGAGGGAGAGAGGACTGGACTCGGAAGAGGATGCAGCAGCCTTGACGCCAGCTCCCTCCCGGCCAAGATCAGAGCGCATAGCCCCCAGCGATCTGTATCCCACTGGAGTTACCAGGTGGCTGCGAGCCCATCCCTGCACTGGCCGCCCACGAGGATGAGGGGGTGTGGTGGGAGAGACCAGGAGGGGAGATGCTGAGGCCACGGCTGCCCGCACTGTGCCCGGGCCCCAGCCAAGGGTGAACAAGGCCAGTAAAGAGCCAGCTCCCCTCGGGCCCCGGCTCCTGGCCACAGCCCATGGGTGTTCTGCCAGCCTGGTGAGGCCAGCGACAAGGCAGACCCAAATGGGCATCAGGGAAAAACTGTATAAGAGACAGCTCGGAAGAGGATGCAGCAGCCTTGACGCCAGCTCCCTCCCGGCCAAGATCAGAGCGCATAGCCCCCAGCGATCTGTATCCCACTGGAGTTACCAGGTGGCTGCGAGCCCATCCCTGCACTGGCCGCCCACGAGGATGAGGGGGTGTGGTGGGAGAGACCAGGAGGGGAGATGCTGAGGCCACGGCTGCCCGCACTGTGCCCGGGCCCCAGCCAAGGGTGAACAAGGCCAGTAAAGAGCCAGCTCCCCTCGGGCCCCGGCTCCTGGCCACAGCCCATGGGTGTTCTGCCAGCCTGGTGAGGCCAGCGACAAGGCAGACCCAAATGGGCATCAGGGAAAAACAGGACACCCCCTCCCACCTGCCAGCTGAAGGCTGGCGTGGGACCTGCGGGTGACCACACAGACCACCTGCTGCGCCCTGTATCGAGCAGGCAGGATCTACGGTCTGGCTCTTTGACACGAGAGCAGACGGCAGGCTAGCAGGGCGCGGAGCACAGACTCCAGCGGCCGGCGCCGTCACCCTGGCAGAAGGACGCTCGGTTGAGCACCCGGAGCAGCTCCTGCCCGCAGCACGGTGTTTGTCCCAAGAGGACCCCGGCCCAGATCAGGGCCGAGCGCTTTCTGCCCAAGGAAACCTGTAGCTTGTTGTCATGACCGTGTAAAGTTTACATGTCACCAAGAATGTCTTTTAAAAAGTGAAACAACGCAGGTCCTTCTCCCATCTGCCTTGCCTTTCCCCCGTGAGGCCAGCCGGCTGCTTGGCTCCTAAGCTGAGGGGGCCCCAAGGGAGGGGTGGGCAAGCCCAGCTGGCCAGCCAGGGGGTGGCCCCAGGCCCACCCTGTCCTCCGCAGCAAGCTGGGGGTCTGCCTCTCCTGCCGCCCATCCCGAGCACTCGGCTGAGGGGCGGCAGGAGAGACCAAGGCAGGGAGGACACGTGCTGACCGGCAGGGCGGCGGCGGCGACGGGGTACGGCAACAGGAAACATATACATACTACAGGCAACGGGCGCCGCAGGCCACATGAGCTCCCGAGCGCGCGACCTCCGACCTTGCGGGTCCACGTACAGTCCCATGTGGCTGAAGCAAAGCAGGTACTCCTCACTTTTGAGCTCCACAGCACAAAGGGCATCAAAAGACTGTTGTGAGAGGAACGTAAGCGAGGGGTCATTGGGATTTACCAGGTTTAGAGCCTGCCCATCTCCCTGGGTGCTCAATAGAGAGAACCCAGAAGGGTAGCCAACACAGAGCCTGTCCTTGACCGCGGCCATCCACTGCACATTGCCAGGGGCCACAAGCTCGCTGAGCTTCCTGTGGAAAGGCTTAGTTCTCTGGATCTCATAGCAAAGGACCAGCCGCTTCACTGCCACGAACAAGCAGGTGGGGCCACTCTTCTTCAGCGTCCCGGTCACTATGAGCTGGCAGCCTTTTGTCTCCGGAAGCTTGATGTCCATGTTGCTCTCTGCCCCATCGAAGGAGGACCACGGACAGAGGTGGACGTGGTGGTTCCGGCCGCAGAGGAGGACGGCGACTCTCTCTTTGGGGGCGAGCTCGATCTGGTACACCTTCTTGTAGTCAGCCACACGGACGATCACTGTGGGACGGGGCAGGAGTGTGAGGCAAGGGCTCTGTGGACAACCCCCTCCCCACAACCCGGCTCTCGGAAGCCCTCCTGGTCCACGCCCTGCTGTCTCCGCGCTGTGTCGTCTCTCATACCCCTGGCCCAGACCCCTGGCTGGGAGGTGCTGAGCGGAGGGAGGCCCTAAGTGTGCACCCTGGACTCCCCCTCATCCCTGAACCCAAGACCCTGCATCTGGAAAACAAAGGGCTGTCACCAGCTTCATTGGACCCTTAGATACACTCACAGGATGCAGTCACCTGTGCTTGGGGGCCCCAGTCCAACCCAGGACCCTCGACACCCTCCCTGGGTCAGGACCTCCACTGGGGTTTGAGTCAGAGCCCTGGGTCTGGATCCTGATGAGGACCAGCTCCGCAAGAGCAGCCACCACTCCAGGGCCACACGCGCTCCCCACTCTTCCCTGGGGCTGGAGTGCCAAGACCACGGGCTCCCGGGGAAGGGGCCACCACCCCTCAGGGAAGCCCCCTGTTCCCCAGGGAGACCCCTGGAGCCAGGCCCAGGCAGTGATCTGGGAGACTCAGGGATACTCCTGCTTTTTCTTCTGGGAGGAATGAAAGGTTAAAACGTGAAGCAAGGAAGGAGCGTTTTGTCTGATAAGGCCTCAGTGTGCCTGGGAATTAAGGACCCGCCTCCCCTCACCCCGTCCTTCCTGGGAGGATTCTTGAGACTGCTCTCGGCATCTCACTGGACCAGGCGGGCCCTGCCTGCAGCCATGGGGCGGGCGGACAAGTGCCAGACAGCTGTCCACCGTCTATCTCTCTTGTGGCCTGTTCCTCTCCTCAGCCGCTGGCCGATCTCCATCTCTGTGAAGCTCTCTGATGCGGAGACTGAACTCTGCCATCCAGGGAACCCACCTTAATGCCCATGCGTCCCCACCACTGACCCCTGCCTGTGGCACAGAGCGGACGGCCCAAGCGCCACACACTCACCATCCCGGGTCACCTCTATGACGTAGAGCCCTTCCTCGAGGCCAATGGCGATCCGGTCCCCGTCTGCGGACGACGCAAAGGAAGTCACGATCTTCTGTCTCTGGAATAACTATGAGTTCCCATGATGCCCACCCGCCCTGGACCCCTGCGCGGGCACTGTGGCGCGGGATGCGCACCCAGGATGGCGGCCGTGAGCACGGCCTTGATGAGGGGCAGGGAGCTGTCGTAGGCCTCCTGGGGCACTACTCCCCCTCATCCCTGAACCCAAGACCCTGCATCTGGAAAACAAAGGGCTGTCACCAGCTTCATTGGACCCTTAGATACACTCACAGGATGCAGTCACCTGTGCTTGGGGGCCCCAGTCCAACCCAGGACCCTCGACACCCTCCCTGGGTCAGGACCTCCACTGGGGTTTGAGTCAGAGCCCTGGGTCTGGATCCTGATGAGGACCAGCTCCGCAAGAGCAGCCACCACTCCAGGGCCACACGCGCTCCCCACTCTTCCCTGGGGCTGGAGTGCCAAGACCACGGGCTCCCGGGGAAGGGGCCACCACCCCTCAGGGAAGCCCCCTGTTCCCCAGGGAGACCCCTGGAGCCAGGCCCAGGCAGTGATCTGGGAGACTCAGGGATACTCCTGCTTTTTCTTCTGGGAGGAATGAAAGGTTAAAACGTGAAGCAAGGAAGGAGCGTTTTGTCTGATAAGGCCTCAGTGTGCCTGGGAATTAAGGACCCGCCTCCCCTCACCCCGTCCTTCCTGGGAGGATTCTTGAGACTGCTCTCGGCATCTCACTGGACCAGGCGGGCCCTGCCTGCAGCCATGGGGCGGGCGGACAAGTGCCAGACAGCTGTCCACCGTCTATCTCTCTTGTGGCCTGTTCCTCTCCTCAGCCGCTGGCCGATCTCCATCTCTGTGAAGCTCTCTGATGCGGAGACTGAACTCTGCCATCCAGGGAACCCACCTTAATGCCCATGCGTCCCCACCACTGACCCCTGCCTGTGGCACAGAGCGGACGGCCCAAGCGCCACACACTCACCATCCCGGGTCACCTCTATGACGTAGAGCCCTTCCTCGAGGCCAATGGCGATCCGGTCCCCGTCTGCGGACGACGCAAAGGAAGTCACGATCTTCTGTCTCTGGAATAACTATGAGTTCCCATGATGCCCACCCGCCCTGGACCCCTGCGCGGGCACTGTGGCGCGGGATGCGCACCCAGGATGGCGGCCGTGAGCACGGCCTTGATGAGGGGCAGGGAGCTGTCGTAGGCCTCCTGGGGCACGTGCACCGCCTGGCTCTGCAGGCGGTTCTTCTGGAGGATGGCCTGCAGGCCCTCCAAGATCCCCACCCACTTCCGCTTCTCGTTCTCGTTCTCCGTCAGGATGAGCAGTGAGCTGGTCTTAGAAGGCGCACCTAAGAGAGAGGCCGTCACCTTCAGGACAGAAAACAAGACAGACGAGTCGTAAGACAACAGCACACAGAGCCAGCGCCAGGCAGCCTGGAGGGGTGAGCCCGAGGCTGCTGCCCGGAGCGCTCCCTCCAAGGGTCCCTGGGATCCTGGTCCAGCCACCCGCAGGGGTCGCGAGCAGCCTGACCTCTGAGGGCAGGGCACTCACTCTCACCAAAACCAGCGAACTGTTCGCTCTAACTGCTCTTGTCACAGCTGGGAAACCCACTCTCAGAACGTGTCCAGCTAGAGTGGGAGTTCCCTGGCAGTCCAGTGGTCAGGATGCCACACTCTCACTGCCAAGGGCCTAGGTCCAACCCCAGGTCAGGGAACTGAGATCCCAAAAGCTGTACAGTGCAGCCAAAGCAGAGAAAAAAGACAGAAAAAAAGGGGGAAAAGAGAACCACATGCAGGGACAATGACTCTCGCACACCCACCTCCCTGGGGGCTCCCCAAACACCAGGAGCCGCGCACGCCTCTAGCTGCTACACAACCACCCGGGGGCACACTGACAGCGATTCTCTGTACTGTGTAGAGAGGCAGGTTCTGAATAGAGACGTAATCTAACAGAAAATGCTCCGTGGTCTTGGTTTTGTGGTCAACCAGATTTTACTATAGCTGTGAGAATTGCCAGTGGAGGAGGAACTCATTCTTCTGGAAGCTTCCTGAAGACGTAACACCCATCACCAGCCCAGCAGGGGCGCCCAGCCTCCGCCACCAAGGCTGCTGATGGCAGCATCTACCGTTTCTCTCCTGCTTTGCTCAGGTTAATGGCCAGTGAGTCCCCGGGAGGGAGGCTGAAGGGCCTGTTTCCCCAGTGCCAACCCATGAGGCAGCTTCAGCGTTCAGTGCCCTGGATGGAGGAGCCAGGACAGACACACCGAGGACAAGGATGGAGCTGGAAGGCCTGGCACTGGGAGGCTGGTGGATGGATGAGTGGAGAGGCTGACAGTCTAGAGAAACAGGAGGTCCCTTCACGGGAACCCCTTGCTACCAACTAGAAAATGCTCATCAACATGCTCATTAACCTTTTCATTTTAGCCACATGCACTTCTCTAATGATTAATGAAACACATTGAAAAACCAGGAAGAAAACGTACCCTGAATATACATGGAATATCTCGGCGTGAGGCATTATGACGTCTGAAGCCAGGACGGAACTCACAGAGAACTCTTCATCTCTGTAAGAAATAACACGTTCAGAACAGGGGGACAGTTCTCAACCCGTGGGACCACGATGAGAGGGGACACCTCTGGGAAAACCTTCCAGAACACAACGGCGGCTCCCTGTCTCCACCCGGATGGGAAACACTGATACTGACAAAGCCAGCCCACCAAGGGTAAGACCCTCGTGTGCGCTTCGATGGCGGGGGGTGTCTGGGACTAAACCCTCCCCGAGCCACAACGCTCTGGCCACGCGGCAGGTACACACCACACCTCTGCTCTGTCCTCTGCTTGGCTGTAAACAGGGGAATGAAGGCTGCCGTGGCAGCCGGGGAGTTACCCCCAGCCGCTCTTGACCCTGGGCTGTGAGCAGCAGACGCCCGGGAGGCTCAGCGCATTCTCAGCACAGCTGGGCTGAGCACACCTGTGTGCGTGTGCGTGCATGTGTGGGGGATGGGCAGGACCACCTGGAGACATTTCCAAACCGCAGGTGCCCCCTGGTCACCCCTGCCCCACGGGGCCCCCAGGTACCAACGCTGCCGAGGCAGCTGCAGGGCAGATGGCAGAGCAGCTGGCTGAGGCAAGTGGCACAGCGACAGGCTCTCCACGTGGGGGATGGAGCTGTGGCAGCTACACCCTCATGCTCCGAGCTAAGCTCGCCCTGTTTCTTAACTGGCTGTCTTCTCACAGCCCCAGGCCTCACAGCATTGCTTTTCTGCCCATTTCAGGGAGTGGGACGTTTACGGGGTAGGGGTGGAGGGTTTCCACATTTTCCTGTGTTGACGGCAGGAGGGAGCTGACGAGGCACCAGAGGGTTGTGGGAGGTGCCGCTAAGCGGCCATGACGGCCACAGGGAGTCAGGGCTCCCGGAGGCAGCGCACACAGGCCACCCCAGGCTGTGTGGTGCGTGGGCTGTATTCTCTTTGTAGGGGTAAAACTCTGGGGTAGTTTTCTCATCAGATGCCTATTTGGCAAATCTTTCAAGGTAAAAACTCCATAGCAGGAAGGTTTCTAGTGGGCCTATTACAGGGTGGCATGACGACTAAGGATGTGAAAGAAGGAACAAGGTTAAAGACAGCCAAGCAGCGAACCCCCGCTGTAAGAGACGCAGGTCTGGTGACATGCCCAGGACGAGGGCGGACGGCACACACTGACCTGAGGTCCAGGACTTGGCTGGCCAGGACGCCGGGCTGGGCGGACTTGCCCTCGGGCAGGTCGTACAGGAAGAGCCTGCAGTCACAGACCACCGCGAAGGCTCGCTGCCACCCCTTCTTCACCCCGGTTGGTTTGGGGATCTGCAGATCAAAGTGACCATGTTCCCCAGGGCCAGGGCACTGGCGCAGGCAGTGGAGAAGCAGGCCCGGAGGAATTCTTGGAGGTGGCTGCCGTGCCAGGGTCTTCCCCAGCTGCTGCCTGGCCAGCCCAGGCTGGTAGCGAGCTGCGTCTGCACCCAGGAAAGCTTGGGACGCTGCTGGGGAGGAGCCCCCCATCACCGACGGGGTTGCAGGGGACAAGATGGGTGGCTCAGCGTGGGCGTGCTCACAGTAGACGTGGCGTGGAGTGCTGGACCCAGCACAGCACCTTCAAATGGCACTGGGCTTAAAGTCCATCAGCCCAGGCGGTGGGACAAGAGGCCTGAGATGGGTGCTTCTGCAGGGTCCAGAGGACCCCGGAAGGGCAGGGCACCCGGAACCGGCACATGGGGCAAAGGGGTAGATTTGCAGTGCAGCCAGGCGTGGCTGTGGTCAGCAGGCTGGCCACCTGCCAGAGCACGGCCGTGGCTCATGTCCTACCTTCACGTAGCCCTTGTAGGCTGTTCCGATGCCTCTCTGCACATCCACGCCTAGAGGCCGCTTGGACTGTTCGGGGGGAATGGGGCACACCTGGGGGGCGCGGTCTCTGCAGGACACGTGGCAGGCAAAGGAGCACACTGCAAAAGCACGGGATGCGTGTGAGGCCTGCACCCCCGAAGCAGCGGCCGCGGAGGCCATGTGGCACCCCAAAAGGGAACAGTTGCCACGGACACTCGGGGACGCGGGGCCGATTAACTTCACTGCACACTCATCGGCCTTGGCACAGGGCAGGCACACTCAGAGGCGTAAATTGCTAGTAACGACAGACCCGGAAGAACAGAGGCCACACGGCGATGCTTCTCTCCAGACGACTTGGTAGTGAAATATTTTAAAGCTCTTTTTACTCTGTTTTCCTTTACTTTGGAAAACAGATGTGGATGTTAATTTTACAGCAAACAAGGATGAGCAGGTGCCCTGGCCGCCCTGGAGCAGCACACTGTCCGCTGCAGGACTTCAACCTTGGCTGGGCCCGGCTCACAGCAGAGGAGCCTGGGAGGCCCCTCCCAGTGGGGGCCCCGGGCCCTCGAGGCGGGCGGGTGCACTCACCATCGCAGGCGTAGCCCTGGCGGATCAGCCCCACCATCAAGGAGGTGCAGTGGCTGCACTGTGTGGGGCTGGAGAAGGACTTGATGCTCAGCTGGTGCGCCTTTGGCTGCAGGAAGGACGTCGAGGGTGAGACAGGGAGGTGGGCATGGGGCCACCTACTTGTGAGCAAACGTCTCAACCTCTGGGGTGCGACCTCGGGAGGCTGAATCCCGTGCTCTCACCATGAGCTACGTGGCTCCCAGGGGTGCCATCCATGGAGAGGCTGACCCAGAGAGCGAGCCCACATGCACCTCCCACAGCGAGCACCCTCTCTGCCAACACTGGCGAGGCTGGGGTGCCGCGGAGACACCGCTGCTAACACACTGGCACGAGCCCCTCGCCTGCAGGGGCTCCAGGGCTGGCCTGGGCCACATTTTGGGGTGCACAGCCCCCCCACAGCAGCTCATTTCTCCCAGGAAGACTCTGGAAAAACCCAACACTCTTCACTGGGAGAGTGGACAGGGGACGATGAACAATGGGGTGAGAGCTGGGGGCTGGTGAAGCCACGGCAGCAAAGGGGCGGGGCCAGCAGCCTCCAGGGCACAGAAGACACAGCCGCACATCAGCACCGCCCGACTCGCACAGAGCCCAGAGCCTGGTCTGCTCTCTGCCTCCTTGAGAGCCGCAAGCCCGAAGCCCGGCTGTTGGCTAGACTCAAATGAAACCCAGCCCCCGCCTCTAGCAGGCAGGGCTGCCTGCGTCTTTCGCCTTAAGAGAACTATGCCTGCTTAAAGAAGAAAAGCACCCAGCGCAAGAGGCCAGACGCCGGCCACGCCGGGAGCCTAGGGCCTCCCACCCTGAGCGTCGCCACACCCTGAGCCTCGCCACACCCTGAGCGTCAGGCTCGGCTTTCCAAGACACACTGAGGAGCGCCACAAGCTAGGCCGCGGCGCGCTCAGCAGCTTTCCATTGATGTGGGGGGAGAACTGCCTCCCATAGGCCACATGCTTCTTGAGGGCTCAAAGTGCAACCAGGTACATGGGAACACACATGAAGCAGGGACTTAACAGACACTTAACAGAGAGCAGCACTCTATCAGGGAACGAGACGTGGTCTGGGAAGAGAGGGAAGAGGACCGGGGAGACCAGACTCTGAAATTTTCCAATTAAAATGCGTTCATGTGTCACTGGTTTAATTAAGAAAACACAGGGTCCTCACATTTCATGGCTCAACACACCACTCAGAACAAAACATTACTGTGTAAACGAAAACATTAAGTTCGGCTTATTTACACAAAGTCGCCTAAAACCAAGAACCCCCCCTCCCCCGGCCACCGCCTAGGGAAGAGCGAGCCCTACCTTTGGTCCTGCCAGAGCGAGGGTCTGTGCGGCGGGCAGCGGTGCGGCGGGCAGCCTCTGAGGGGCCCGGGCCACGTCCTGGGGACAAGCGGGGACAGGTGAGCAGTGTCCAGCTCAGCGCACGCCTCACTCGGCAGCACTGATCAGCAGGAACCGTTCTGCGGTTTCAATCTCTGTGCTGTTGGGACAGCTGTGGAGCTGCTCTCGGCACGCTGAGGCCCCAACAGGAATTCTCAAATGAGGCTGCCTCGGAGGGACAAGCTGTCAGGGTAGCACCTGTGAGGGTCCGCGAGGTGCGCAGACACGGGGAGGGGCAGAGCCCAGCTCTCGGGGGTCGACGGGGCAACGCTCACCTCCTGCTGCTCTGCACCTGCGGCCACAGAGGCCACTAAGGATGCCTCTGGCTTCGGAGCTTGTGTTTCTTGCTCACTAGTGGAGCTGGTCTGAAAACAAAGGCAGAGAAACACTGTGGGGAGAAGGGAACTCATCCTGCGGAAGTCAGAGGCTAACTGCACGTTCTTCATTTGAAACGTGCATTTCACTGGGGACCGGGGGTCCCAGCCCAGACTCAGTCCTGCAGCATCCCACCACGGACCCCACCTCACTCACAACTGTCTTGCCTTCCCAAGACCACTGCCCTCAGCGTCCTGGGGTGGGGGCGACCGTGAGGGAGGGTTACCACCGAGGCCTCACCCTCCAAACACAGCCTGGCCTGCCCGCCCTCTGAGCTCGCAGGCCGTGACTCACTCTACACCCGGGAGCCCTAAGCTGAAGTGGCCATGTGCTCCAGAACCTCATTTCTAGGACCTAGAATAAATTCTAACATCAAAAAGGGCTGTGAACCTGTGACCAGAAGGAGGAATTTCCCTTTAAGTTCCATGACACAGGGAAGCAACGCTTGGTTCTAAGAATTCAAGACTCTCAAATTATTTTCACAAGCTGAAGCTAAAGCCGCATTCTAAAACCACCTACAGATGACCTCAGGAGCACTCCTCACTCAAACATTCTCTCGTCACCAACTGTGTTTCACGAACACACACAATTTACATAGCCTTGTCAACAGGTGACCTAGGGTAGTTGGGCAGGCAGTTCCACACTGAAATCCCATTGAACCACATCAGAGAAACACTTTCCACTGGCTTGAATTAACCAGGCTGCTCCCTAAGGAGCCAAATTCACACAGGAAGCAGGGTGCACACAGAAACACATGCGTAACTACGTATTGCAATGTGTAAACCTGTAAGCACACTCATAAGGGAAAGGCCAGATCAATTAGCCACATATATAAGCAACTTTCCTCCATAAACGAGGTACATAAATGAGTTACAGCTGCATTTTTAGATAAACGAAGGGCAAAAGAACATTTCATAATTGAACTGTAGCCGAGGAACAGCCCCACTAGTTTCATTTAGCTGGACAATTAATCTAAAGGATGCAGACGGAACGGGGAGGGTCCGCACTTGGAGGCGATGAGGGCAGGCCCCAGGCCAGCAGTGACTGACTCCTTCCCAAGAGGCCAGCAGAGAGGATGAGCGGAAAGAGACGGAGTCCTTGCTTGTGACAGAGGAACAAAAACCAGTGTCTCCACCTGAATCAGACCTCCAGGACAATCTACTGGCTCAGTGCTGTGGCCAGCATTTCAGTGTAAACTACATCTTCGCACGGGGAAGGCAGACCAGGAGCTCCTATCAGAAGATTCTCAGGTCTGCAAACCCTTCAAACACCCCGACTCTGACCAAGGAGCTTTTCATCAGTAGCTGTTCTTCCTACTTAAGTCGTGGGGTAGCGAGGGACGAAAGTTAGACGTGAGCAACGGCAGGAGTGCTGGCTACAGGGGACGGGCCTAGGGCCACGCGCAGCCTGCCCATCTGGCTGCCCTCGGTGACAGGAGGGACGTGCTAGAGACCACCTGGCCCGTGGCCTGCCGCCGTCCACAAGCTCTAGAGAGAGGCCACCCCACCCTGGCCATGACCCCAGTCTCAGCCTCTCGGGAATCTGCGTCTGGCCAGCAGCGCGGGGGGGGGGGGGGGGGGGGGGG
>SJYC01063779.1:0-14906 GCA_006408675.1 Madoqua kirkii
CTGGGCTGGCAGGGCCTGGCAGGGCAGCGGGCAGAGGTGCCCTGACGCTCAGCTGCAACTGCGGCACGATAGGGGCGAGGGCCCACTGGTTCTGCCCTCACCGGGACCGTCCCCTCAGCCTTTGGGGCTTGTCATCCCCTGCAAAGTGTCAACACCCTACATGGCTCCTTCAAGTCCAACCCCTGGACCAGCATAGCCAAGGTCCTCACCAACCAGCAGCGACTCATGACGCGCCTCTCCATGAGCACATTCTTATGCAGATTTGGGCCAAGGACGGTTCTCTCCATCGGAGCTGATCTTGGGGACAGGCCACTTAGCTCCTCTTGCTTTTAAAGTGATGGCAATGTCAGGGGCGTTTCTGAGCTCTACACAGTCAGTGAGTGTGCACACACACGCACAGAAGGGCAGGCAGGGACGCTTTTCTGAGTTCTACAGTGAATGTGCGTGCACACACACATTCTCTCTCTCACACAGAAAGGCCTGGCTGGTGTTTCTCAAAGGTGGCCCAAAGGTGCTGGGCCAGCCAGCACTGCTGGGGTCTGTTTCAGCAAGAAGTCCCTGGGTCAACCTGCCAAACCTGGAGCCTCGCTGGGGGCCCAGGGTCCACAGGTGTGACAGGCACCCAGTGAGCTGAACGTAGTGGAAGGGTCTAGAGCCTCTGCAGAGGGGCTAATAAGTCAGCACACCCAGCGCACCCAGAACGCCTCCTCTGGGCTGGAAGGCAATCGCTCTGGCCTAAGCGTTAACTCCAGCATCTGACACCTGGAGCTTTCACAAGCTTGGGCAGAAGCAGGCTGCTTCCGTAGAAATTTAAACCAGTTCAGGCACCCGCGGCTGGAAGCAGCCAGGAACCAAGCTCAGCGACCTCGCTCCAGGTGCCGAGGCAGCCCCATCCGTCTTATTTTGCTGCCTTTCTTCCTCAGCCCCTTCTTGGCCCAGTGTCCTTTTAAAATCGAGTCAGAGCATCACGGGCACCACAGCTCTGCAGAGGCTCTGGAGACAGGCCACACATACGGCCCCAGCCAGGGCTCCCGGGGCTGTGCTCCGAGGCAGGGCTTGGTCTCATCTAGTCCCGCCCCGTGCCCCAGGACCCCCAGGGCTGCTGCAAACCCCCCACGAAAGCCAGCAGAGCCCGGACGAAGGGGGAACTCAGCCAGGGTGGCCAGACACCCCGCCGCCGGCAAGGGCCCCCGTGTCCCACCTGGGCAAACCTCGTCCAGTTGATGGCCGGCAGGGGTCAGGGTCAGCAAACCAGGGCCTGTGGGCCGAGCCCAAGTCTGAGGTAAAAACGGCTTTTCCATTTTTAATGGGTTGTTAAAAGAGAGAAGCTCCCTCAAGCACGGGACACGTCAGAGTCCCCGGCTCAGATGGGGCTCAGCCCCACATGGAAGCTCCCCCACCCCACAGGAAGACCCCCACCCGTGGGGGCAGGCAGACGCAGACGCACCTTTCCGTGGTGAACGTGAACCCGATGAACGGCAAGTGCAGTCCAGAGAAGCCCGCGTGAGAGCCAGGAGGCAGCACTTCCTGCACGAGAACACGCGGTGTGAGCGAGACTGTGTGCAAACCAGCGGAGAGGAGGGGGAAGAGTGCTCCAGGGGAGCCCCACAGGGCCCCCCGGAACGCTGCCCGCTTCACTCCCGGTTGGGCCGAAGCGTGAGGCCATGAAGGGGACCAACACACTGCTTCTGAGACAGCGATGCTCAGGCTGAGTGGGGTCAGGTAACTGCGAACATTCTAAAGCGGCAGCAGCTGCCGCTCACCGTGACCCTGAGCAGGGGGAACGTGGGGCGCAGGCAGGGGCACTGGGTTCGTGCCCTGAAACAGGCCGCAGGCAGAAGCAGGGTCTGGAACCCAAGGGGAGACTGTTTTACGTGGGTTTACTGCTTTTTTCAGTTTGAGAATCCTTCTCTATTAAAAATAAAAGTAAAGTTATTTACCTGGGAAATTTCAGGGTGGAAATACGCTTATCTGAAGTTCTGGAAAAATCCTTTCAACTATAATACTGATACTTTCCTCAGTCTTTTCTCACATCATCTAAAGTTCCATTCTTATTTTACTAAGAAAGAGCCTCTAAATTAACAGTTTTCTTTTCCCTGATTAAACCTCAGTTTCTCTATCCCCAAGACTCATGTATAGAGTAACGCGTACTGAATGTTGAGTCTGATGAGACCAAAATAATGTCACAACACGTGAGCAAAACTCTCCAGGCCCAAAAGATACAATGATGAGCTCATCAGCGGCCCTGAGATGAGGTCAGATACCAGATGGGCCCCATGGCCAGCATCCAACATACAAAACCCACAATCTGAGACATAGTGCCTCAAAATTGGCCTCATCCTTGTCGCTCCTGACCTCCGGCCATGTGAGCAAACGGTCACACACATGCTGAACACACATGTCAGCAGAAGAGCGGACATGTCCTCGAGCACAGGGACAGTGAGGAGTGGAGACCCAGAGACCCACGCCATGGCGGGGCCGTGGGCAGGCCCCTGGCAGGGGGACAGGGTAGAAGGGACACTCTGACGGCAATGGTGTATATGGCACTGTTCACAAGGCACAAAGGCATCAAATAATTCTGATGAACCTAAAACAGAACAGCTATTTGAAACTGAGTAAGCTATCTCTTTAAGGACCAAGCTGAAGGCCAGAATGAGAGCTGTGTTCCTCGAGGAAACCGCCAGTTTCTGAAGTCGGCACAGTCCTCAGACTCACCGCCCTGATGAGCAAGCCATGCGCACGCAGACTCGTGACGCGGAGTGGAGGGCAGGGTGCAGCCACACTTACGATGTTCCTCAGCACGTCGTCGTCCACGTCGAAGTTGGACGTGTCCGAAGGACTGCTCACGTCTGGGATATAGGGTGCCTCCAGGTTCCGGATATTCTCCCAGTTCAGCCCTTGGAAGAAGGCGTGTTTCTTGAAGTCCTCCACCCCATTCTGTCCCAGCCGGCGCTCCCGGCTACAGATCAGCCTCTGGATGAGGTCTTTGGCCTCCTCGGACACGTCTGTGACGTGGGACGGGAACTGAAACCGCTCCTGGGGGGGCAGGGGGGAAGTCAGGGGACCTGCGGTGTGCAGGCATCATGGGGAGCAGACAGAGGCGCGCTGCGCAGCTACAGGCCCTTTCTGCGTCCCAGTGGCCAAACGCAGCCGAAGCTGATGAGGCTTCATTCCAGAAAACCCTCAGTCTTGCCTGTTTTACTCATGGCAGACTTGTTACCACCCTGCATGTGACCTAAAACGGTGATAAATTTTAACCTATCAAGGTGGCAAAGAACACTGACAACAGGCGTAGGAGAGAAACGGGCACACCCTTCAGTATGCATTTTGCCAACAGTATCAATGAGAACAAATGGCATGTTCATGACGCCATTCTATTCTGACCAAGGAGATTGAGAACTACCCCAGTGCTCATCAGAGGGACTTGTTAAAACAAGATGCACTGCACACACACACACGGCAAGGTCTGCCTTTGAGCACTGAGTAGAAAGATGACCAGAACCCTGGCCATATGTGACCGTGATACCATTTATTTAGACAGTCCCCACCTTCCACATGCCAGGAGGTCACAAGGCCACATACCCACCAGGGCACCGTGGGCCTGTGTACCAAGCCACCCCTGCGGTCCAGACCTCACCTGTAATCTCTAGAAGGGACAGTACAGAATAAATGATCAGAGACCACCGGGGCGGTGGGGGGAGGGGGGGGCACAGGCGGCAGGAGCTCAGGGTGCTCATCAGAGGGACTTGTTAAAACAAGATGCACTGCACACACACACACGGCAAGGTCTGCCTTTGAGCACTGAGTAGAAAGATGACCAGAACCCTGGCCATATGTGACCGTGATACCATTTATTTAGACAGTCCCCACCTTCCACATGCCAGGAGGTCACAAGGCCACATACCCACCAGGGCACCGTGGGCCTGTGTACCAAGCCACCCCTGCGGTCCAGACCTCACCTGTAATCTCTAGAAGGGACAGTACAGAATAAATGATCAGAGACCACCGGGGCGGTGGGGGGAGGGGGGGGCACAGGCGGCAGGAGCTCAGGGACAGCAGATCTTAGAATGCAAGCAAGTCCCACTTATTCCCTTCACCATGCTTACCACCAGAAGTTCACGGGGTGCCTTTTACCATCAACTTACTGCATGCACTTCGGCATGTCTGAAGTTTTTGATAGTATGTATTAATTTATAAATAAAAATAATTTCTACTTTGAAAACGAATTTTTTAAGGCATAACTTTTCTTGAGTTAAAAGAAAGATGCTTTAGGACTTTAATGTTAATCTGCTCCTTATCTGAGCAAATACTGGGAGACCAGGCTGGGAGGAGAGAGCAGACAAGTGAGCACCTGTCTGGGTGAGTGACTGTCACACTCGGGGCCATACTTGCCCATGCCATCCTCCATCGCCTGCAGGATCTCTGGGGAGATGTAGTCCGGGGTGCCCACAGCCACGGAGGACTGCACCTTAGGGGAGAGGGCGGGCAGGGTGAAGGGAAACCCGAGGATGTCTCTAGGAGACAGCGGATGAAGAAACAATCACAAGATAAACCTGGCACATGGTCATGATTTAGAAACCTCATAGTGAAAAATTCAATGCAAATAAATGCTCCTATAGCACTAAACTGGGGCTTCCAGCGTAGCTCCATTGGTAAAGCATCTGCCTGCAATGCGGGAGACCTGGGTTCAGTTCCTGGATCAGGAATTTCCCCTGGAGAAGGAAATGGCAGCCCATTCCAGTACTCTTGCCTGAAGAATTCCATGGACAGAGGAGCCTGGTGGGCTACAGTTCATGGGATCGCAAGAGTCAGATACAACTTAGAGCTATTTTTATAGCATTAAACATTGGGCAGTTTCGAGAATGCACCAGACTCTCCTGCCCGCTGGGTTTTTCAATCCCTAGATGCCCACCCAGCCCCACACAGCACTAGAGCTACACATTCCCCATCGTGGCTCAAAGTGTGGTCCAGGCACCTCGTACATCCAGGCCAGGCCACCTCAGACACCATGCACTTTCGAGACAGAGATTCTAAGATGATGCCTTTCTGACACGCTCCCAGGGGAAGCTCGGGTTGCTCACCCACACCCTACCCTCGACCTCCAAATTGGAACGTCTAGAAGTAGGTCCAGGGACCAGCTGGGCGCTGGACACGCCCTCCGTGGGGAGCTGCAACCATCACGGAGACAACGTGGGGCTGAGTGCGCAGAGAGGCCACAGACCGGCCTTAGAGCATGTGGCGTCCACAGGACTGGAGTCAGCAAGATGCGACGACAGCAGCCAAGAAGGCCTGCCCTCGAAAAGACCAGCCTCCCCTTGGCCACAGCCCAGGGCCCGGTGGCAGCACTTGGCGGGGAGTCCTCAGGAGTGGGACTCCTGAGCAGCCGGGGACAGCTACCGGGAGGTGAGGCGGGTGAGACCCTGGGGAAGGGTGCCCAGCGCACGGGCTCGGACCAAGGCCAGAAGACTGGCTTTGGGGACAGCACCAATAGGCCCAGCACATTAGAAATAAGAGACTGGCTTCATGCAGAGTGTTAACCGACTCGCTCTTTGTAAAACACTGTCACAGGCTGCCAGCTTTATGTTCTTTTACTGCTGCTTGAAAACCCACAGCAAGGAGAAGGGGAGGGGCTGCTCTCTCTGGAGAGGCAGTTACAGTAGACTTTATGACGCGTGTAGGTTTTAAAAAGACTTCCACAACCTCTCAAACTCAAACTGCAAGGGGGCCACTGGGAAGGGTGCAGACAAATCCCTAACGCAGCGGAGCCGTGTGCTGGAGGCAGCCAAGGGTCGGAGGGGGGGGGTGCCCACTGAGGCCACCCAGCCAGCAGGCTCTGACCCAGCCCAAGCCCAGTCAGCTTGGGGCGGGATGCCCACTCTGGGGGAGCCCTCCCGCTTTGCAGAGGGAGCATCTGCTGACCCTTGGGAGGGGGGTACCCCCATCCAGGAAGTCCTGCCCCAGACAGAAACAAGAAGGCACCAACACCTGGCTCAGGTCTGCCACTGGGCGGGCTGCCCCTCTCACTGCGGGGTCTGCGCTCGGGAGCTGCCCGGGGATCTGAGGACACCTGACTCCCCCTTCTGCAGAAGGCACACAGGTCACTTTCGCGAACATAAGCAATCAAGATGTTTTAACCATAAATAGAAAATTTCTACTGTTTTCTACATGGACCTGTCTTCTTAATTTACATTAATACACTTGGTTTTTTGTTACTCAAATTGAAAATGTAAATAAGCCCTTTCTAACTGCAAGCAAAACACAAAACCAATGGAAAAGTTTCAACAAAAATACCTACAGTTCCATCGTCATTCATCTTCAAACAGGATCCAAAGTCGGCCAGGCGGATATGACCATTTACATCCAGAAGGACATTGTCAGGTTTAATATCTCTGTTAGTAAAAGAAACACACAGATGAACCGTTTCTATGCAACACTCAGGAGGTTATAGCCCTTCACTAGTAGAGAATCACCAGAGGAAGTGCTAGTTCATCACAACAGGACCTAGGAGAGCATCCCTGCGGCGGTGTGGCTGGTGTGCAGCTGTGGCGAACCCCCATTAACCGCAGGGACGGGTCACGGACCCCACCCACCACCACCCGCCAGCCCAGGCCTCCTCGGTGCTGGGCACTGCTCTCAACCCAGGCCCACAGCAAGGGCTGGACGGCACTGTCTGCCTTCAGGAAGCCTCCCTTTGGCCAGGATGTCCGGACATGAACACGCAAGGCACAGCCACACAGGCTCTCAGCATCACAGAGCATAAGCCATGGGGCAACTGCTACGAAGAAACAAGAGCAAACAGAAGAGGAGGCAGAGGAGCAGGGTGTGAAGGGAGCCAGGCGGCCGTGGCCACTGAGAAGAGACGCCTGAGCGGGGACCCGATGCATAGCAGGGTGGGGTGAGGAACTGGTGCAGGACGGTGTCCTGAGTGTATCCCAGAGCACCACGGGCCCCTCCCCAAAGTGTATGTTACAGACGACGATAGGGGAACTCAGAGCAGAGCAGTCTGCCAGTCACCCGCAGCAGGAAAGGGTCTGTCTCACTCAACTCGCCATCCTACCGACTGTCCTGTGTACTGGCCAACGGTGGGCAGGGAGTTGGGGGCGGTGCGGCGGACTTCAAGGGACTAGTCATCCTCCCTGGCAGAATAAGTCTGTGTGAGCAGACGGCGTGACGAGGAACAAAAACTTTAAAAGGAAGGTGTTCACCTGGAAGACCGCAAGGATGCTCCCAGCAGCACAGCTGGTGGCAACCACTAAGAGGGGCTGTGACGAGGCTCACGTTCTGCAGGGGCTTGAGTGTGGACCACCTCAGAGAGGCCAGGCCACTCTGGCCTGATAGAATGCTACACCCTGACGTAAGCACACGAAAGCCACCGCTGCTCCCAACAATACAGCACGTCTGACAAACACGTGAGCAAAAGATGATTAACCCCAAAAAGTAAAGCAAACCCCTCCCCCAAAAACCCTCTAGCAAAGCCTTCCAAACCGAAACAAATCTTAAATAAATACTGAGGACTATGAAAGAGAAAACAAAAGAATCCCTCAATGACTCAGAAAAATAAAAACTACTTTCCTGGTGTTCTAGTGATTAGGACTGAGCCTCCACTGCAGGGGGCAAAGGTTCGATGCCCAGTCAGAGAACTAAGATCCCACATGCGACAAGTCACGGCAAAACCAAAGAAGAGAACTAGACAAAAATATGGAGAAGAGAAGAGAGACTGGATTTCACCCAGGGGAGAAATAGGAGAAAAAGGCGATCTTAACAGAGATGAAAGCTGAAGTGAAGACGCCACAGAAGGGCCGGCTGAGACAGGGGCCTGGGGCTGCCCTGGTGGCGCGGTGGTGAGGAGCCCGCCACCGGCGCGGAGGACGCAGGGGCCATCCCTGACGCGGGAGAGCCCGCCCACCGGCGAGGAGGACGCAGGGGCCATCCCTGACGCGGGAGAGCCCGCCCACCGGCGAGGAGGACGCAGGGGCCATCCCTGACGCGGGAGAGCCCACGCGCCTCAGAGCAGCGCAGCCTGTGTGGGCGCCACAGCTCCTGAAGCCCCACGCCCTAGAGCCGGCGCTCCGCGGTGAGAGATGACAGCCAGCTGGGGTCCGCCCGCACCCCACGACCAGAGAGAAGCCTGGGTGGCAACCCAGACCCAGCACAGCCAAAAATAAACAAAAAATTAAAAAGAATCAAATGAAAGGCAGTGAAGAAATGGAGGAAAGGATCTGAAAAAGTAAGAATGGGACAAATGATTAAAAAGGATCAGGACAAAGCAGCTGGAGACAGAAATGGAAGACAGGTAAAGAAGGCACAACATATGCGAGACAAGGGTCCCTGAAGAACCAAAACAGTAAAGCATCGTATCTGAAGCTGAAGCCCAAGACAACCTTCCAGAAGTCAAAAAAAAAAAAAGACCTGAATCTACAGACTGAAAGGCTCATCGAATTTAAAAATAAGTAAGTGTCCTGCTTTTTTTGGAGCCAGACCAGCTGATATTGAAAGCTGATATGGAACAACCTACATGTAAGAACAGCTAGAAAACACTGAAAGAAAGGTGTCACGGGGGCCTGGCCCCATGGGATTTCAAGCCTCCACGATGTGGTCCCAGACCAGAGACGGAAAGACAGTGGAACAGAATAAAACACCCAGACAGACCAAACTCATACCGAGACAGCACATCATAGAGCTGCTACCTCAGATCAGTGGGCAAAGACACAAATAAATTAAGTTCGTGCTGGGACAACCGAAGATCCTTTTAATTAAAGATAAAATCAAATCCATTCTTTATATACGAATAAACTCCAAATGGAATTTATGTAAAAAATAAAACCATTACAAGAAAACAACCAATAAATTTACTACATTAAATAATCTGCCCGTGGGACTTCCCTGGAGTGGCTAAGACTCTGGCCCCCAGTGCAGGGGGCCAGAGGTCAGTCCCTGATCAGGGAACTAGATCCCTCGTGTCTCAAATAAAACCCAGCAGAGCCAAATAATTTTTTTTTTAACAAAGAGTTGAATGGAAATGTTAAAAATAAAAATAAAACCCTGCCTGGCTGCAATCCCTGGGAGCCTGTGCCTCTTGGTCTCTGCTCTGCCGGCTTCCGAGGCTGCCCTCTTAGGAAGTGCCCACAGGGGTGCTCCGCTCTGGGTCGGAGGTCCCCGTTGCTTCCTGCAGTGAGCCTTGCAGGGGTCCAGCTGCCAAAGGCGGGACGCAGCCGCTCTGCCTACAGGAGCCTGACTTAGGGGTGGCGGGCATTGCCCGAAGAAGTAGCCGTGGCCCATGTCCTCCCATGGGAAAGGGGCCCAGACCCGCCCGTCATGTCCACAGTTCTGATGGGAGTCACTCACCTCCGGCCCCACCACAGGCAGCCTTCCCTCACTCAGGCACCCCGAGACGGGAGTGGCACTGACTTCCTGTTCTATTGAACTCTACGAACTCTGTTGTTAGACTAGGTCATTCAAGCACTTAGTCGGAATACTTCATTGACTTTAAGGGAGAAAACAATGTCAAATTATGTATTTTAATGTTTCCTACTATGCCCTTACTCCTTGGAAGGAAAGTTATGACCAACCCAGATAGCATAGTCAAAAGCAGAGATATTACTTTGCCAACAAAGGTCCGTCTAGTCAAGGCTATGGTTTTTCCTGTGGTCATGTATGGATGGGAGAGTTGGACTGTGAAGAAAGATGAGTGCTGAAGAATTGATGCTTTTGAACTGTGGTGTTGGAGAAGACTCTTGAGAGTCCCTTGGACTACAAGGAGATCCAACCAGTCCATTCTGAAGGAGATCAGCCCTGGGATTTCTTTGGGAGGACTGATGCTAAAGCTGAAACTCCAGCACTTTGGCCACCTCATGCGAAGAGTTGACTCATTGGAAAAGACTCTGATGCTGGGAGGGACTGGGGGCAGGCGGAGAAGGGGACGACAGAGGATGAGATGGCTGGCTGGCATCACTGACTCGACAGATGCAAGTCTGAGTGAACTCCGGGAGCTGGTGATGGACAGGGAGGCCTGGCGTGCTGCGATTCATGGGGTCGCAAAGAGCCAGACACGACTGAGCGACTGAACTGTACTATGCCCTAAAGTTGAAAAATAGAGCAAAGCTTCTAACAACCAATTAAGAAAATAAGCAGAAAGCTTTCTACTTAGGGGAAAACAGGAAAGAATAAACTGCTCAAAAGGCAGCCAAATTAATTTCCCTGGAGAACTACAAAGACATTCATCTCTCTGTAGTGAATTAAGCAAAGTTCCATCAAGAAGAGTATAAAATCTGATGTTGAAAACAGAAACAGTGGCTGTTGGAGGAGCAGGCATAGTGGGGTTGCAGGACACAGGAGAGAGAAGGGCGCTCTGGCCCAGAGCTCAGTGTCTTGAAAGCAGCACCCGCTAGGGGGCAGCACACCGGGCTCCCCATGGCACAGAGACCAGTGCCCTGGGCAGGACCGCGGGGGCCCTGGCAAGCTGCCCCCTCCCAGGGCAACAGGGTCACACTCGTGGCAGGGCTTGAAGCGCTGTTCCTTTGACACTGGGCACCATCGCCACCCTAGAAGCACTAACTGCATCTGGTTAGGAAAATCCCTGACAGGCTCACAGGCGTGGAAAGTACTTAGTGTAAGAAGCCGTGTACAGTCTGTGAGCCACACAGTTCACACTCACGGTGCTCGAGAGGGAACCACAGGACGCTAACTGGG
Source organism: Madoqua kirkii (assembly GCA_006408675.1). Taxonomy (NCBI): domain Eukaryota; kingdom Metazoa; phylum Chordata; class Mammalia; order Artiodactyla; family Bovidae; genus Madoqua; species Madoqua kirkii. The sequence goes on from SJYC01063779.1 coordinate 10,690, forward strand.
ACCAGGCGGGAAGGAGGGATGAGAGAGATGGACTAATTTACACTAAGAGAGTCAAACCTCTACATAGAGAAATGTGCTCTGAGAACCCCGCCCCCACCCCACAAACTGCAGCAGCAATAGAAACACATTTCTGTTAGTTGGAAATATGCAGGCAAATACCAGAAGAAACAACTATAAACTGACAATAGTAACCTATGGCAGGGGCGTCAGGGTGGAGCAGGACTGAACACTCATGTTTTGTTATAAGCCCTGTACAACTATTTGAATCTCTGAAACTATCCCCATGAAACACTTTGATGAAAAGAAGTAAAACAGAACCAACAACCCCTGCCCCTACCACCACCCAACTCCGCAGGACTGAATCTCTGTCTTAAACAGCAGAATGAGATGGACACAGAGGTGCAGGATGGGCAACGACTAAGGCCGCTGTCCTGGCAGCAGAAGGTGGGGGCCGTGTGTCGAGCAGGAGGGGGCCTGTCCCACACTGTCACCCCCGTCTGCCACGCAGGAGCAGTTACACTCATTCAAGTCCTTTATGTTGCTGTGATGGGAGCCCCCTCAACTTAACCCCAATGTTCTGTGGGTGACCGGGAACTGAGCTCCAGGGAGCGGGCAGGGCACAGCACGAGCCAATGGCAGGCCAACACCAAAGGGCAAGGTGACGTCAGCGGACAGCAGCTGCCACAGCAGCAACCCGGGAAGGCACCAGGAAGGCACCCCAGATCGTGGCAGCCAGACGGAGGACCCCAATCTCCCCAATTCTCCGCAGAGCCTGGCGCTGGGGCTCTGAAAGGAATGCTTCAACACGTTAATGGCGGTTTCCATAAAACACATAACAAGGTGATTACCTGTGCACATAATGAAGCTGATGGATGGAATCGATGGCCAACACCATTTCACCAATGTAGAATCTTGCCATATCTTCTGGAAGCTTGTCCTCAAATTTACTGAGAGGGTCAGTAAATCGCCACCCACGTAGTAATCCATGACCAAGTACTGCAAATGGGCAGAGAAGACAGCATCCATCACCACCAGACCCAACAATCAGAGGCTATGCTCCTGCCGCAGAGCTTCTGGACCCTCGGGGTCTGGAGGGACGGCACCCGAGCGCCTCCTGTTGCCCAGGATGCGCCCCAGGAATGTGGACCTTGAGGAACTGCTGGGTGTGAGGCGACACATCTGCCAGGGAACAGAGTTCAGTAAATAAAATTTCTGCCTGCACAACACAACCAGATGGTATCAATATAGAATCCACACTCAATTTACAAATTGATCAGAGGACTATTGATTTCTTGATATTGCTACATCTTGTTATACAAACTAGCAGTGTGTTTTGATTTGTACAAATCTTTTTTTCATATTCTTCATAAACATTTTATCCCAATCCCTTCTTTGTTTTTACTGAATGATTCTTTCATCCTATAGTGCTTCACAAATCTCAAGCTTCACGCATAGAATTCATGTAATCTCGCGAAGCCTCCCTTCTCAGTCCCTGCTCTTACGCTGCCCTTCCCCTCCACTCTCCCTACTGGTAGCCGCTGGTCTGTTCTCTGTAAGGCTGCTTCTTTTTTGGCTGTTTACCAGTTCACATTGTATTTTTTAGATTCCACATATAAATGACATATACAGTATTTGTCTTTCCCTGACTTCTTTCATTTAGCATAATGCCCTTCAAGTCCATCCATATTCCTACAAATGACATTTCACTCTTTTGTATGGCTGAGTAGTATTCCAGTGTGTGTTTGTGTGTGTGTGTGCGTGAGTGTGAGAGAGAGCGAGCACACACAGGCACACAACCACATGTTCTTTATCCACTCATCTGCTGATGGACACTTAACACTGGCAATTATAGAAAAATGCTATGAACACAGGGGTGCGTGTATACTTTCAAATCAGTATTTTGCTTTTTGGGGGGGAGGGGCTCCAAAATCACTGCAGACGGTGATTGCAGCCATGAAATTAAAAGACGCTTACTCCTTGGAAGAAAAGTTATGACCAACCTAGATAGCATATTCAAAAGCAGAGACAATACTTTGCCGACTAAGGTCTGTCTTGTCAAGGCTGTGGTTTTTCCAGTGGTCATGTATGGGTGTGAGAGCTGGACTGTGAAGAAAGATGAGCGCTGAAGAATTGATGCTTTCGAAGTGTGGTGTTGGAGAAGACTCTTGAGAGTCCCTTGGACTGCAAGGAGATCCAACCAGTCCATTCTGAAGATCAGTCCTAGGTGTACTTTGGAAGGAAGGATGCTAAAGCTGAAACTTCAATACTTTGGCCACCTCATGCGAACAGCTGACTCATTGGAAAAGACTCTGATACTGGGAGGGATTGGGGGCAGGAGGAAAAGGGGACGACAGAGGATGAGATGGCTGGATGGCATCACCAAGTCAATGGACGTGAGTCTGGGTGAACCTCGGGAGTTGGTGATGGACAGGGAGGCCTGGTGTGCTGTGATTCATGGGGTCACAAAGAGCCGGACACGACTGAGAGACTGAACTGAACTGAATATCTAAAAAGGGAACTGTTGGGTCACATGGTATTTCTATTTTTTGAGCAACTGTCATTCTGTTCTCCATACCAGCCGCACCAATTTACATTCCCACCAACACAGCACGAGGGCTCCCTTTCTCCATGAGCTCACCAACACTCGTTATACATGCTCTTTACGGTGACAGTCATTCTGACAGGTGTGAGATGATATCTCACTGTGGTTCTGATTTGTATCGCCCTGATGACTAGGGATGGAGAGCATCTTTCCAATTACCTGTTGGCCATCTGCATTTCCTCCCTGGAAAAATGTCTAATCAGTTCTTCCACCCATTTCTTAACTGGGTTAAAGAAGAATAAACAATATTTGCAAAGTATCTGAAGATTAAAAGAGAAGGATGTCTCATAACATAAGTTATAAAGAACTGGAAATTAAAAGAGTTTTTGTTGATTCGTAGATAAGAGTGAGAATCTAATGAAATACAAAATCTGAAAGGAAGATTCTTGGAAATTTATGGCAATTTCCCCTACCGCAAAGGCGGCCAAGGTAAGAGCAGTCACACATGCACGGTGTCTCACTGGGGGCCCAGCCCACGGCCATGAGCGGAGCCTCCATCTCCTGAGGGTCTGTGCCACGCAGGGCTGCTTTCCACATGTGTGGGGAGGACCCCTCATGTGAGAGACAGCACCTTGGGCTCTGGCCCCTGGCGGGCTCTGCGCTCAGCACACGCCGCAGCCTGATCGTGGGCCGCGCTCCCTGGGGAGCTGAGCCATCGCTACTGCCAGTGAAGCTTGTCGCCTGCGCTTGACCTGCTTTCTCTGCCCAGGAACCTCGGGGGCAGCCACAGCTCGTCTGAGTAGTGCCAGCAGGAAGTATACCAGTTGGTGACTTGCCTGATCCTGGACTCCACGGGGTATTCAACTCCCCCGGGGCCAAGGGTAGTAAGAGCTGTCAACGGTCCAGGGAGGGAGCTAGTATGCAGGGACAGGCGACAGGCACCCAGCACTGGACGCTCTATGAATGGACCACACTGGCAAGCACAAAGGACGCCACTTCATTGTTTCAGTTCAGTTCAGTCGCTCAGTCGTGTCTGACTCTTTGAGACCCCATGAATTGCAGCACACCAGGCCTCCCTGTCCATCACCAACTTCTGAAGTTCACTCAGACTCACGTCCATCGAGTCGGTGATGCCATCCAGCCATCTCATCCTCTGTCGTCCCCTTCTCCGCCTGCCCACAATCCCTCCCAGCATTAGTCTTTTCCAATGAGTCAACTCTTCGCATGAGGTGGCCAAAGTACTGGAGTTTCAGCTTTAGCATCACTCCTTCCAAAGAAATCCCAGGGCTGATCTCCTTCAGAATGGACTGGTTGGATCTCCTTGCAGTCCAAGGACTCTCAAGAGTCTTCTCCAACACCACAGTTCAAAAGCATCAATCCTTCAGTGCTCAGCTTTCTTTATAGTCCAACTCTCACATCCATACATGACCACAGGAAAAACCATAGTCTTGACTAGACGAACCTTAGCTTTTGAATATGCTATTTAGGTTGGTCATAACTTATCTTCCAAGCAGTAAGCATCTTTTAATTTCATGGCTGCAATCACCATCTGAAGTGATTTTGGAGTCCCTCAAAATAAAGTCTGACACTGTTTCCACTGTTTCCCCATCTATTCCCCATGAAGGGATGGGACCAGATGCCATGATCTTCGTTTTCTGAATGTTGAGCTTTAAGC
>SJYC01063789.1:0-13418 GCA_006408675.1 Madoqua kirkii
CAAGCAGTAGCATAATGTGATTTGAAATATGCTTAAGAAAAGTAAACCATGTCATACAAAACAAAAATAGTAATAATAATAAAAAGGCTACAGTTCATTTTAATGAATGGTTCCAGAAAGAGGTGAATTGATGCAAATCATACATTGTCGATTGCTTAAATCCATTAACTACATACAGTCAAATAAAAGAAAATTATTTCCCTGTCCTCTTTTGTCTTCTCTCATCATTTAAGAATTCTTCAGGTCTGATTTGGCCACACTTGCAAAACCCATGCACCAATGTTCATTAGATAAAAACAAAACAAAAAAAGACAGCAAAAAGTTATCATTATTTTTTCATGTATGTGTTGTTAATATATGGGATATGTGTATCACTAAGAAGGCATCTAATATGATTAAGCAAGGAATTCTGAAGCCAGGCATAAGCCATATTTATAACTCAGTATAAAGTTATGCACCTCATAAATATATCAAAAACTCTGTCTTACTTTCCTAATGTACAGTTTTATAAAATGAAACATGGGTTTCAGATATGCTCTTTGAGAGTGTGCTATTAGGACAAATACTTAAACCAATATATAGATCAAAATAATTCATATAGGATTTTCTTTTATTGATTATCAATCCATTTTATTTGAACAGTCCTGACTAAGATCAAAATCACTTTGCCAAAATGCCTGTGAACCTGACAAAGTAGTAACACCAGAGCACCGCCCTACTTTGAAAGTATATTTGAAAAATGAAAGCAAATCAATCGTAATTATACAAATGAAAATGTTATCTTTTCCTATTAATACCATAATTGTGAGAAATATCTTGCAGTTAGGAAGAATTTCTGAAAGGACACAATAGTCTATTAACTAAATTTGTTTAAGGTATGCTATTCCACTAATTTTCAGAAGCCAACTTCAACCTTTGGTAAGTGAGGGAAGGGTTGTGGAAATAAAGCAGAAGACATAAAAATGAAAAATTACTAACTTTTCTCCTAGCATTTCATTTATGTTTTATTTATTAATTTATTACTAGAAGTAATAAAGTATTTATTTTGAATAGGACATTAATTATAGGATATAAATAAAGGTCCATCAGTAGGTGAATCTATTGATGACATATCAAACTTCTCCAGAGAGTGGATTAGTGTCATTTAACTTTCTTGAATATTTCTAAACCATCTATTTCTACATCCTTACTAGCATTGATTGCAATCAGTTGAATCAGTAGTTTATGTTTCATTTCCTTTCATTTGCTGTTATTTTACACAGGGGAATATTTGCATTTGTATTGTATTCCTGACATAAGTAAAACCCATTTCAAAGTTCATACCTGCTCTAATGTACTAGCAAATTTCAGCCTTTCCTCCAATAAGTCATCCTTTTCATAGGAAAGTTGACTGTAAGAATTTTGTTTTAACAGTAATCCAAGGATAATTCTTTTAAAAATTAATAGCTAACAAGGGAATTAAAAATAAAACCTGGCAGTTAAAAGAATTGCATTGTTTCTTAAATATTAATCGGTAGGTGAGAGAGAAAAGAAACAGAGAAACTATGGATTAAGAAGTGCATTTAGGTATTCATTAAAAAGCATTTAGTGAAACAACCAGAATTTCAAACTTGAAACCACTAAATAATTCTAGTCTTACTGCCTGGTCTAATGCAATGTTGTGGACAGGACTGAGGTGATAAAAAGGAAGTGTCTACACCGCATGCTGAGCGAGAGGAAAGCACCTAGCCTTCACTTGCATTCACTTAGGATCTTCCAGAACACAGTAGATGTTTGTTGATCTAATCAACTGTTTTATTATTTGCTTCTATTTTTTTTTGTTATATTTAATGGAGATATCATTTTCTTATGCATGAAATATGAGAGTAAAATATTTTGTGGCTAACAAAAACATATTTATTGTTCCGGGTTTCTGGAGCTAGGGGAGCTTTTCTTTTAATGTCAAGATTCTTATAACAAAGAGATCTAAAAATTACTATGTTCTATGCAGGGAGAGTTATTTTTCTATGTGTGCATTTGTTAATGAAAATAAATAAAACTCTTGCCTTCCAATTAACTTATAACATGGCAATGTTCAATTCCTATTTTTGAATTGAACTGATTTACACAAAAAATTACTCCAGAATCATTTTCTATCCTGTTTGTCTTGTGTCTATACATTAATGCACAAAATGAATGTTGCAAGTTTTAGATTTATGTTTCAGTAGTCTTGCTTATTTTGAACATGTTTTTCTGTTGCATGTTACTGAAGAATTACTTGTAAGATAAATTGGCAAGTCAGGATTTTCTTAAAGTCCATCTAGGTCTGCCACCCTGCTCAGGTTTTCCTCTCTAGTAAACTTAGCTTTAAAGCCACTTTTCAGCCTCTGCTTGGACATCTTCAGGAAAAGGCAGCTCACCATACTAGGTTCTGAAGCGTCAGGTTCCTACTTTGAATATCTGGGATTATGAGTAAATGTGCGGTCATATACTGAACAAAATCCTGACATTTGAAACTTTTATGCAATGTCTCATTCCTTCACTTAGATTCCTAAAGGGCAAGTTTAAGCTCTTTTTCAGATGGAATACTTTTAGGTGTTTAAAAAATTTGTTTGCCTTCTCTAAGTCTTTTCTTGATCTATTTCAATATTCCTGATCTTTCAAAATTTCTTCATATGACTTTTAAAAATTTTCCTTCATCATCCACTCCATCTGTCAGATTTTTCTTCCCTATACTTGCTTTACTTTATTTTAGTTTCTCAATGTGCTGATAAAAATATACATAGGATACTACAGATGAGAATTAGGATATTGATTACAACACCAGCTTCATTTTTCTAGATACTCCATAATAGTTAATAACACTATTAAGCCATAATATGGTTTTCTGAATTCCTATCATTCAGTTGGATTTTTATGATCTTTCTAAACTACCACCCGGTTTAATGGTTGTTAGCACTAAACCACTTTTCCCATATCTTATTTAGTGTTTTGTACTTAGGGAGCGCATGGGTTTTCTGGGGGCAGTTATTGCTCATTAAGAGAGTTTTTACTTTTATTCCTACTAAATAGCATGTAAAGAGGCTAAGGCAGTATTGTTCAGATGAAGTGATGCCTAGTGACAATTCTACTAAAGAAGTGTTGAGTAGCTAGGAAGCACTTGTTAAGTTTTTCTCATTTCTCAGACTCTGTCAATTCAGTCTCAGGAAGTCCACATGGAGGGAAATAATTCTTGCAACACAAAACTAGACAGTTTGTTACCCTGTTTCATTAAAGATAGAGGAATTTTAATACAGTTTCTTTATAGAAGTACATTTTTACTGTGTGAATGTCAATTAGCTTACATCCATTAGAAAGCTTGAGATAACAAGGAATCATCAACTAAAATGGGTACAGAACAAAATCAAATGTCCTCTTACTTCTCACTCGTTCTGCCTTAAAGGAACAAAAAGGTTATTCTACTTCTTCAGTGAGGGAGGGAAGTATATCTGATGAAAGTTATAGGATCCTGGATGAAGCCCGGGAGGAAAAGAGTGAACAAGCATTTAATCTGGAGAGTTGAAGCATGTTTACTTAATATGTCTCAGACATTTCAGTAACATACTTTTTATAGCTTTAGTGCTTTCCCAGAAATTTAAGGTGGGTTGAACAGAGCCTGCAGGTGCTCTCACTCTGGGCCAGTAACAAGATATAAGCTAAATTAGCTTCATCTTCCCTGGTAATTAGATCTCATTTTTCAGTTCGGTTCAGTTCAGTCACTCAGTTGTGTCCAATTCTTTGTGACCTCATGGACTACTGCACACCAGGCTTCCCTGTCCATCACCAACTCCTGGAGTTTACACAAACTCATGTCCATTGAGTTGGTGATGCCATCCAACCATCTCATCCTCTGTCATCTCCTTCTCCTCCTGCCCTCAATCTTTCCCAGCATCAGGGTCGTTTCAAATGAGTCAGCTCTTCCCATCATGTGGCCAAAGTATTGGAGTTTCAGCTTCAGCGTCAGTCCTTCCAATGGACACCCAGCACTGATCTCCCTTAGGATGGACTGGTTGGATCTCCTTGCAGCCCAAGAGACTCTCAAGAGTCTTCTCCAACACCACAGTTCTAAAGCGTCAGTTCTTTGGTGCTCAGCTTTCTTTACAGTCCAACTCTCACATCCATACATGACTACTGGAAAAACCATAGCCTTGACTAGAGGGACCTCAGTCGGCAAAGTAATGTCTCTGCTTTTGAATATACTATCTAGGTTGGTCATAACTTTCCTTCCAAGGAGTAGGTGTCTTTTAATTTCATGGCTGCAGTCATCATCTGCAGTAATCTCATTTTTAGGCTTAATTAAAGCTATGCCTGTGTATGTATGCTTTAGTGAAGTGAAAGTGAAATTGCTCAGTTGTGTCCAACTCTTTGTAAACCCACAGACTGTAGCCTACCAGGGTCCTCTGTCTATTGGATTTTCCAGGCAAGAATACTGGAGTGGGGTGCCATTTCCTTCTCCAGGGGATATTCCTAAGCCAGGGATCGAACCCGGGTCTGCCTCATTGTGGGCAGATACTTTATCTGAGCCACCAGGGATGCCCTATGTATGTTTTAAACAGACTAAAATGAATTCTCCATTTAGCTACTTCAATAATCCAATTACACTTTTACTAACTTCTAGAACTAAACTTTGGGGAGAAAGCTTCCATTTCTTTCCCTTTCTTGGAAAGACTGGGGTCTAGTGAAGTAATTTCTCGAAGATCTTGCTCCTGCTTCAAACAATGTGTAAAGACACTAGTGTGTGTGTGTGTGTGTGTGTGTGTGTGTGTGTGTGTGCATGTGCTAAGTTGCTTCAGTTGTGTCTGACTCTTTGTGATCTCATGGGCTGTAGCCTGCCAGGCTCCTCTGTCTATGGAATTCTCTAGGCAAGAATACTGAAATGGGTAGCCATTCCCTTCTTCAAGGAATCTTCTGGACCCAGGGTCAAATCTGGGTCTCCTTCATTGTAGGCAGATTCTTTACTGTCTGAGGCACCAAAGAAACCAGTAGGTTTGCTACTAGATTTACTCTAAAGAGGATATCAGATGACTGACTCAGGCTTAGAGGCCTGAAGCTGTATTGTGTTCTCTGTGTCTTCAGGAGAAAGCAAGTTATGTAAATTTTTCCTTTAAGAATTAAAGGAGACTTCCTATAGGTCTATTTTGAGTAATAGACAGACATGGATGCTTATTACTTCAGTGTGATCTCCCTCTAGACAGCAACTCCTCATCCAAGTGTATACCACCTAAGATATGCTTTCCTTGAAGATGTTCAACTTAATTAATTGATGACTTTTTTAGACCACCATATATTTCATAGATGCAAAATTGTGTTTTATACTTAGTATTATAGAAGATTAAATATTACAGAAAAGAACAAAATATATGTGTGTGTGTGTATGTGTGTGTGTGTATATATAAATTGAATAATCAGAAGGAAACCATAATATTTCAAAGATTTTCAAATTTATATCCCATTATAATCTTTAGTGTTGAAAGATACTTACAAATTTACTCTTAAGAACTGTGCTGAGCAAGATTTGTTATTTTTACCTTTCTTTTTGATAGTTTCTAACTTGTCTTAAATGATATGAATAAATTAGCTATTTGGGAGTGCATAGCTCAGTTAGTAAAGAATCTGCCTGCAATGCAGGAGACCTGGCTTTGATCCCTAGGTTGGGAAGATCCACTGGGGAAGGGAAAGGCTACCCACTTCAGTATTTTGGCCTGGAGAATTCCATGGACTGTATAGTCCACGGAGTCGAAAAGAGTCAGACATGACTAAGTGACTTTCACTTCTTTCACACAAGGAGAATGCTAACTTTTTTATACTGTTAACATAGTCCTTTAATAATTGAGTCTTATTAGGTTTAAGAAGATAATGTTATTTTCAATATAATAATTAGAAATCAAAGATGCATTTGAAGCATTAGCAAACATTTTCTGTAAAGAGCCAGAGTGACTCTTTGATTTCTGTTGCAACTACTCATTTCTGCCTTTGTTTCTGCTCAAAATCCTTCAGGCTAGGCTTCAACAGGGCTTCCCTGGTAGCTCAGGTGGTAAAGAATCTGCCTGCAATGTGGGAGACCCGGTTCAATCCCTGAGTTGGGAAGATAGCCTGGAGGAGGAAATGGCACTCCAGTATTCTTTCCTGGAGAATCCCTGGGACAGGGGAACCTGGCAGGCTACTGTCTATTGGGTCACAAAGAGTTGGACATGACTGAGTGGCTAGGAACAGCACAGCACAGGCTTCACCAGTACCTGAACCAACAACTTCCAGATGTATAAGCTGGATTTAGAAAAGGCAGAGGAACAAGACATCAAACTGCCAGCAACCACTGGAATATAGAAAAAGCAAGAGAATTCAAGAAAAATACATACTTTTGCTTCATTGACTATGCTAAAGTCTTTGACTGTGTGGATCACAACAAACTGGAAAATTCTTAAAGAGATAGGAATACCAGACCACCTTACCTACCTCCTGAGGAACCTATATGCAGGTCAAGAAGCAACTGTTAGAACCTGACATGGAAAAATGAACTGGTTCCAAATTGGGAAAGAAGTATGTCAAGGCTATATATTATCACTTTGTTTTTTTAACTTGTATGCAGAGTACATCATACAAAATGCTGGGCTGGATTAATCCCAAACTGGAGTCAAGATTACTGGGAGAAATAAGAAAAATCTCAGATATATAGATGATACCACCCTAATGACAAAAAAGCAAAGAGCAACTAAAGACCCTCTTGAAAGTGAAAGAAGAGAGTAAAAAAGCTGGCTTCAAACTCAAGACTCAAAAAACTAAGAACACGGCATCTGCTCCCATCACTTCATGGCAAATAGGTGGGGAAACAATGGAAATGGTGAGAGACTATTTTCTTGGTCTCCAAAGTCACTGTGGATGGTGACTGCCACCGTGAAATTAACAGATGCTTGCTCCTTGGAAGAAAAGCCATGACAAACCTAGACAGCATATTAAAAAGCAGAGATATTAATTGGCTGACAAAGGTCTGTATATTCAAAGCTATAATTTTTCCAGTAGTCATTTAGGGATGTGAGAGTTGGGCTGTAAAGTAGGCTGAGTGCCGAAGAATTGATGCTTTCAAATTGTGGTGCTTGAGAAGACTTTCGAGAGTCCCTTGGACAGCAAGGAAATCAAACTAGTCAATCCCAAAGGATATCAGTCCTGAATATTCACTGGAAGGACTAATGCTAAAGCTGAAGTTCCAATACTTTGACGACCTGATGCAAAGAGTCGACTCATTGGAAAAGACTCTGAAGCTGGAAAAGATTGAAGGCAGCAGAAGAAGGGGATGACAGAGGATGAGATGGTTGGATGGCATCACCGACTCAAAGGACATGTGTTTGAGCAAACTCCAGGAAATGGTGAAGGACAAGGAAGCCTGGTATGCTGCAGTCCATGTCGCTAAGAGTCAGACATGACTTACCAACTGAACAACAACTTCAAGAAAGCAGCCATACACAGTACTTAAAGGAATGGGTGCGGCTGTATTTCAATAGTTTTATTTACAATAGGCATGAGTTAGATATGGTCTCGGCATTATAGTTTGCCTATTGATGTAGCTGTTTTTGTTAACAGAAAGTTTCAACACTTTGAAGCATAGCCTCAATGGTATAGAATTTCATTGTATCTGAATACAATTTTAATTCCATAAAAGGCAAGAGAACCTTTGGCTAATCAATGATGCCAGCTGATAAGAAATAACCATGTGTCTTACGTGTGACTTTTGTTACTCAAATGAAGCTTGAGCTGAACACTCTTTAGAAAAATAGAACTCAAAGTATGCTCTTTTCTTTCCTTAATGAAAGCTCTTTTAGTTTCATTTTTATTACATTTCATCTTTTCTGTTCTTAGTGGAATCATTAATTTTCTTCTTTATAAAAGGACCAGATGAATAATAATCCTTAAATTATTCTTAAACAGGTTTCTGAAAAACAACTGATTAAATTGTTTTATTCTAGGGGAGGCAAGATAGCAGTTGATAGGAATACAGCTGACCCTTGAACAACACAAAGGTTAGGGGGGCTGACAATCTGTACAGTAGAAAATTTGCATAAAACTTCACAGTCAGCTCTCTGTATTTGCAGTTCTACATCTGCAGATTTAACCAACCTTAGAGACTGGGGAGCAGTAACACATACTTACTGAAAAAATTTGCCTATAAATAGAACCATGCAGCTCAAAATACAGCATGTGCTATTGAAGGGTCAAGTGCATTTTAACATCTTTAATAGGAACAGTATTTTTTAATTTAAATCCCATGTTTAGTTTCTAGGAAACATGTATTAGGATATAAAGAATATATTGATCAAATTGATTTCCCTTTTCTACACATAAATACTGTAGTATTTGAATAATTAGAACAATAAATGTCTATAGCATTGCTGCAAATCCCAAGAAAAGGGAACATAGTTCAGGTAACTCTTTCTCCCCACTAGATCATCATCAAATATCCTGAAATGTGACTTTAGTGACAGCACAAACAAAAATCTGAAATGTCAGAAAACAAATGCCTATAGGATATGACCAGTGGTGTAATTAAATGTAGTGTGGGCACTTTTCTGTAGAAGGGCATTGGAAACCCTTTTCTTATTGACTTTCCTTACTGACTTAGATTCCAGGAAATTAAATTCTGCTTGTTTTTGAGGATTACATGTTTCTAAAATTTGGTTAATTACCCATCTTTTGCATTTATGCTTATCTTTTATGCAAACAAGCTTACAAAAACTATTTTTTTTAATTTCTTGAGAAATATTCAAAGTTCTGTAGAAAATCTACAATTCTTTAATTGTTAGGAAATTTTACATTAAGAAATTTATAGAAGAAAATATTTGCAAATCTGTCCCATATATCAAAAACTTCCACAATTCAAGAAAAACCAAACAATCCAATTAAAAAGCTGATAATTGACATTGACATTGTTCCAAAGAATCCATGCAGATAGACAACAGACACATGGAAAGATGTTACAGATCACTAATTATTAGGGAAATGCAAATCAAAAACCACAGTAGATCTCACCTCACATCTGTTAGAAAGGCTACTACTAAATAAAACAATAACAACAACAATAAATAGCAAAAGTTGGAGAGGATGTAGAGAAAAAGGAACCTTCATACACTGTGGGTGGGGCTGGAAACTGGTGTAGTCACTTTGAAAAGTATTGTGGAGAGTCCTCACAAATTTAAGAATATGAGTACCATATGCCCCACCTGTTTCACTTTAGATATTTATCCAAAGAACACAGAAACACAACCCAAAAGACCCATGCACCCCTGTGTTCACTGTAACATTATTTTTAGCCAAAATAAAGACAGTCACACTATTTGTCAGTGGATAAATGGATTAAGAAGATGTGATATATAAAAATGTGTGCACACAAACACACACATACACACAGTGAAATGCTACCCATCCATAAAAAATGAAATCCTGCCATTTGTGATAACGTGAATGGAATTTGATGGTATTATGAAAAGAAAAATACCATATTATTCACTTATATGCAAAGTCTAAAAAAGACTTCAAACAAATGAGAAAACAAGATAATGAAAACAAATTCATAGACCCAGAGAACAGATGAGTGAGGGAAAGGGGCGGGAGGTGAGCAGACTTAGTGAAGGGATCAGCTATATGCTGATGCATGAGACTTGCAGTGGAGACCACTTAGTAGTGTATACAGATGTCAAATTAGGATGATGTATATCTAAGCCTTTTATGGGCTTCCCTTGTGGCTCAGCTGGTAAAGAATCTGCCTGCAATGTGGGAGACCTGGGTTTGATCCCTAGGTTGGGAAGATCCTCTGGGGAAGGGAAAGGCTACCCACTCCAGTATTCTGGCCTGGAGAATTCCTCTTATAATAAAGAAAAGAATAAAGTATTCTGCCCTGGAGAAAGCCTTTTATAATTAAAACAAAAGAACAAATAAAAAAGGAAAGTACCCTTTTTAAAGTATTTAATCCACATTTCCCCAAGGTACTAGCTTACAGACTTGAGCATAAACACTGAAGAATTGAGACCATTCCCTCAGTAGTATTTTCTTTCACGTCTTTGCAGCACCCCAGGGCTGAACTCACAGAGAATTCCTATAAGTCTGTGCTATTTGATTGGCCTGGAGAAGGGCTATTGATTTGGAATCTCTCTTTTTTTATTTTATTCAAATGAGAACATATGTTCTGACTTTAAATACAAAGATGGTGATAGACCAAAATGGAATTAGGTGTTATTACAGGATAACAGATGTGTTTTGACTCCCTTTTAATTATGCTTGCAAATATGTCCTTTACACCAAGTGTTAAATTTCATGCATGGAGTAGTTCTTGAAAAGATATTCTGTATTACAGTATATGGAAATAATCTTACTTTTTGAGAAAGGTGAATGACTCAATCAAAAGTTGTAGCTGATCCTTCTTGAAATTTCTGTAGTCATAGTACAGTAATAAGGACCGTTTTTAAACTGGTGTCAGACTCAGGTGACATATGATCACTGCCAGCTGCATCAAGAGGTAGTCTGGGTAAAAATAAGTTATTTGACCAGAACAGCAGAACAAAGCTGAAAATCTTCTGACACCTGATCCCTTCAGCAGCTGTGGAAATCTATTGAAAGGGTTCTCCTTCTAATGCATTTGTCAGAATGCTAATTGGAAAAATGACTTCATGTCATGAGTCATACAGTCACCTCTGCAGACCTCATTAGACTTAAATGAGTGCACTCAAGTCCAGCACCATCATTCAGATGTAGCCATATGTTGGTAAAGAAGATAGCTCAGTAACCAGGCTCCTGGCCAATTGTGAACATTGTCAAGTAAAGATATGGGTAAAAATCAAATAAAAATGTTTAAGGGCAGATGTAGACATACAGCATTATAGCTTTCTGAGAAAAAGCTATACAAGCTTGGGACTTTTAAGAAGTTCAGTCAAGTTAAGCAAAAAAAAGTTCAGCCAAATTTTATCCTTAAATGCACCTTAGAAGTACTCTGGAATAGGGGGAAATAGAAAGAGAACTAATATAAGTCTTAAGAGTTCACAACTTAGAAATGCAGACAGCCATTTGTATAAGTGGGCTTCCTGGTAGCTCAGCAGTAAAGAATCTGCCTGCAGTACAGGAGACATGAGTTTGAGGGAATATTCTCCTGGAGAAGAAAATGGCAACCCACTCCAGTATTCTTGCTGGGAAAATCCCATGGACAAAGCAAGTGGGAAGACCTTTGATGTAGCAGATATGACCTGGGAAATGGAATCCTGGCTAACACATTACAGACAGGATTTCCCAGGTGGTCCTAGTGATAAAGAACCTGCTTGCCAATGAAGGAGACACAAGAGATAGATCTCTTCCCTGGGTCAGGTGATCTCCTGGAGCAGGGCATGGCAACTGACTGCAGTATTCTTGCCTGGAGAATCCCATGGACAGAGGAGCCTGGCAGGCTATAGTCCATAATGTCAAAAAGAGTTGGACATGACTGAAACAACTTGGTAGGCTCACACACATACGTAGTATAGACAACTTCAACTACCGTGGGAATCATGGGTTTGAAACTGGGCATTTGGTGCTGGTAAGGCTAGAAATACAGGATAATCTTTGAATATCAGCCAACAGATCACTAGAGAAACTACATAACTTCAAAAGACTTAACACATGATTTTAAATGATTTAAATGATTGTCTTTAAGAGTATGGAAATAACATTATTTTTTTTAACAGGTAAAATAATACACATAATGTCTTCAGATGTGTGCACCTTTACAATACAAAAGTACCAAGTCATCCAAGCAATTAAATATTTTGTTTTCCACTTAGAAAGAAAAAGTATCTGTTCATCTAGACTTTCTTTTTTTTAATATTAATAAATTTTATTATTTATATTTATAATTTATTGTTAATTCAGTACATTGTTTAATTTGATGTTAATCTAAATAAAATTATGTGATAATGACAAACAGAAGATGTGACTGAATACTGAGCCATAAAGTTCAGAGTATTTAATTTTTACACAATATATTCTTTATTTTTTTAATTTTTTGTAAGAGACACAGAGGTATAGAATGGAGTTTTGGCTTCAGAGGGAGAGGGTGGGAAGATCTGGGAGAATGGCAATGAAACATGTATACAATCATATGGGAGATGAAGCGCCAGTCTATGTTCAATACACGATACAGGATGCTTGGGGCTGGTGTAAGGGATGATCTGGGGAGATGGTGGGGAAGGGAGGTGGGAGGGGGCTTTAGCATGGGGAGATCGTGTACACCTGTGGCTGATTCATGTCAATGTATGGCAGAACCAATACAGTACCTTAAAATAGACTTTCTATATATACTTCATCTGGTTGTCTGAAAAGAGAACCGTGATAAACCTAAAAATTCTAGTAAGAACTGATATTTCTTTTAAATACAAAACTCAAATGAACAAACATTTGCTGAAAGTCGAGTACAGTCAAGAAACTTAGATGCCATGAAAGTAAAGATGATGTGGGGGAATCACAGGCTTAACCTAAGGTCTAGTTCAACCTGGTCACTGTTAACAGGACAGGTGAGAATCATTGCCTGAATGGAGCTAGTGTCTGTTTCTGAAACTTACCATTCTCATCATTAGCCTCAAAGTCAAGATGTCTCAGACTTTATTCTATCTCTGGAATAACCCTGGAATAACTCTCTAGAATAATCCTGACCTCCTGGCTTTTCTGGAACACTGGTCATTTAGGCAGTGAAAATACCAATGTTGTTTGGCAACTGTTGATGGCCTATGTACTATAGGTTAAGGGCTGGATGAGGGGAGATTAATTTCTTACATGATAAATCTGATAAGCTAACTTTATATCAAGCTGTATATATCCATGGTAGGTATATATATGCCATTCTTTTCTTTCCAACTTTACTTTCTTTAAAAAAAATTAAACAAATATAAGTGTGAAAAACTATCACATAGATGAAATTTCATACAGTAAACAAGAACAAGTATCAATCTCTAAATCTGAAAATAGAAAATATTCCATCCACTGGAAGTTCTCTCTCCCCTATGCTGTTTCCACACCCTTTCTTCTCCCAACAATCTTCTCCATCTCACACATCACCAACTCAGTGGACATGAATATGAGCAAACTCCAAGAGACAGCAGAGGACAGGGAAGACTGGTATGCTGCAGTCCATGGGGTTGCAAAGAGTTAAACACAACTTAATGGCTGAACAACAACAATAACAACAAAATCTCACCCATATGTAGTCCTTAGCTTGACTTTTATCACTTCAGTCAAAGTTTTACTATTTTTGAGATTTTCACAAATGGAATCATATTGTATGTACTCTTTGGTGTCTGTTATATTTTGTTCAGCCTTAGGTTTGTAAGATTCATTTATGCTATAAGATTCATTTATAGCTGTAGTTTGTTCAGATTTATTGTATATATATATAT